>CAKALG010030844.1:0-20988 GCA_916700815.1 Helicolenus hilgendorfi | reverse complement strand
TGCTTTTTATTGTGCTCTACTGAATGTGTTGCATTGATGTTGTTATTGTTTGGGTTTGCGTACCTGAGGAGACCAAATGTTAGGGTTAGGTGGTGGTACAATATACACACCTCCTCTATTAAGAGAGGGTCCAGTAATTTCGCAGTCACAATATTTTACATATAATAGTGAATTCGTTTTAAAACAATTATCTTTTCTTAAGTTTTCTTTGTGTTTTATACCACACACAATACATACAAATGCTAGCTCTAAGAGGCTGTACTTACGAGCACTGGTACTTTGGTCTAACTGCTAACATTTGGATGCTATCATGCTCACAATGACAATAGGAACATGCTGATATTAAGCAGATATAATATTCACTACGTTAACTAACCTAGTTAAGAACCAAAGTGGTAGACCAACCGATCAACACAAAGATTGACAGACTGACATGGCAATCCTTAGAGCCATTCCAGTAGAATGGCTAAACATACAAACACTTAAGTGGACGCATCCATTAGATTATTCAGTAAGTGACACTCTGTTTCTTTTTTTCAGAAATGACGTTACAACAGGATTCGTCTGCAGAAACCGGGACCAACCCGGGAACAAAAGATGTAGTGATTATAAAGTTCGTTTCCGCTGCCCTGCCGCTTTCTGTAAGCGCTGACGCCACAGCAAACACTGACACGTATAAGTAGAGACAACATTCACAGTTTTATCACTCAAATCATTGTCTGATTTTTCTTTCCTGTTATAATTGATTTCCTACTGTGCCAGATGGAGGAATAGTCCCTTTTCACAGCAGATATTTTGACTAGCAAAGACGTTACTTGTAACATTAACGACTGCTCTGTTGTATTGTGTGTCCCAGCGAGCCTATATGTGTGATACCTGGACCTTGAAACCTATATGCAGCTAAATGGAATTCAGCCCTAGTTCATTGCCTGTGCTTTTACCATGTCAACATGTTTTCTGTGGGAAAAATAGCCTATTATGTGTTTCATCAATCTATCTTTACTTTCTAGTGATTATGAAATCACTATCTTGTATCGTAGATAATCTATCAATACTCAAAAGCAATAAAAAATGCTAATTTACAGCAAATCCCTTTTGTCATTAAGTTTTACTCATAACAACTCTGCCCAGCTCATTAGGATCATACTAATGAGCTCACATGCTTGCATGAACTCATGATTCGGTGTGTTTTCAAGAGATGGTGGGAACTGATATGATATGTAGGAGGTGCTGGATAGCATTTCAACAGCAATGTGGGAATGTAAAAAAAAAAAACATACTGCATGTCAGTGAATCTGAATTTCATATCAACATAAATGTGTGTACTAATAAGCACAGGTATAGTTTTGTTTTCTTTCTGTCTTTCTCAACCCATAACTTCCTCTCTATTTATAGAAGTAATAGTTTGTGTTTTCAGTACAGATTTAGTGTCCTCACAAACACTCTCTCTTCTCTCTGAGGTAAATCACACCTCAAAGTCAAATGCTCCTGATGTGAGCCTACACCCACACATGTTCCCTTGAATGCAAACATAAGCATACACACACTTACATACATAAAATTAAAAGAAATGAAAGAAATTAATGAAATAAAATTAGTGTTAACTACATTTGCAGCAACTGCTACAATCATTTGTAGGTCATTCGATATTTGATTTGTGACGGCAGCATTTTTTTTTAAAGCTGTTCTAATTATTCTTATATGTACAACAGATTAGGGGTTGGCGATACCGCAATATTGGATTTCGATCCGATACCAAGAAATACAGGGCCAGAATCACCGATATCGATACTATACTTTTTATAATTAAAAGCGGCGTATGTACTTTCATGTTGTTTTCCACTCTTAATTATTAATCACATACATGTTAAAAAACAGGACACTTTTTAAAGGCAAATAACAAAGCATTTTTTTATTATTATTATTGTAAATTGAATGTGCAAGTATGAACGTTTTTTTTTTTTTTTTAATAAACAAATTGCAAGCATACTTGTTGAGAATAATGAACATTTTAGCACAAACTACCCTCAACCAACATTCACAGCTGCGAAATAGCTCCAAACATGCTCCTCTTTCTTCAGCCATCCTGTGTCTGTCGGAGTAACTCAGGGTGTGCGCCACTGCGTGTGCGCAACGCAATGGATCAAATGATTATGTTCAATGAGAAAGGGGTCACTCATAGTGATAAACTCACAGAGAATTATCACCCGACTCAGCAGTTTCCCTCTGCTATAGATGAATTAGGCGAACGTTTTTGTGTGTCCTGCCAACTTGCGGCTCCGCCATTACTGTGGTGGCAAGTTGTAGTGACTCAGTGTCTGCTAACTTTGTTTACTGGTGACAGTCAGCCGAAAGCGTTCGTGGTTGCTTGTAGTAACTTACGTAAATGGTTAACGTAGATAATAAACACAGATGAGTTTGTATTTAAAATTGATTAACGTCAAAGGGAAGGCTTTTACGAGGACACCTACATGTTCTGTTCGTGTTTTCACTAGCTGCTGTCGCTACGAGGAACCACGCCGCATTCGGCTGAGAGTCACCACACAGTAGACACTGATGTTTGCTTTGTGGTCATTAGGTTGCCCTAGTTAGAGCGTTATATTTCACAATAACTCCACAGTTAGTTGATTGAGTTGATTTACTCTGTGGTACCACTGCAGCCCATAGACAATGTCTTTAGTCCACTAACACTTGCTAAGCAGCGTTAACTTAGCTGACGTTTCATCATGTTAGGCGAACGGGAACGCAGCAGAGAACTGCTCAGGTTCTCCCCGAACTCCTAGACATTGTTGTCAAAAGTAACATTGAAAGGAAAGGAAACGTAAAAATACAAAATTGTACACTTCTTTGAGGACAGATTGCATTCAAACATGCACGTATTGTAGGGAGACACCACCGCAGTAATAGCAACTTGTCTACTTCCGGTATTTTCACGGATTCGTGCATACAGCGCTTTTTAGAATCTTTTAGCATCATTGTTTTGGTTTTACGGCTGGCAACTTTGCTGTTTTGGTTCACTCTCACAGCTAGACAGACTGCTAGACAGACTGACAGACTGACTGTTCCAGAGTCATTTCCAACCAGTCTGACTAGACAGACTGGTTGGAAATTACCCTGGAACAGTCCATGAATAGGTCTTTGTTTGAAAGTAGAACCCACCAGGAAGATCTTTACAAAACTAGTTTAGTTTAACCTCTTAACCTTACATAATGAGTTGTGATGTACCCAGGCGTTAAAGATGTTCTGTTACAAAGTATCCACCTTATATAACCACCACACCTAAACACTCTAAAATAACCGGTACAGGTGCTATGCACTAATTCCTATCAGCCACTTGCACCTAAGTCATCCTTTTATAATTGCAGAGATAGCATGACGGCTGCCTTTAACTGCAAGAGGCAGCCAAATTTCTGTCTGGATTATGGCACTCGCTGCAGCAGCTGTGCAGTTTCAGCTGTCACCCACCGTTCAGTAAAGGACAAGAAGGTAACTGCTCCAGTTGTAAATGTTCATTATCTTTCCCTCCCCGGTTTGGGGATATGATCTGGTTGACCTCCCAACACATATTCTGTGTCTATTGAGCTTTTCAGTTCTTTTTACAATGAAGGAGCTGAAATGCTGCAATCAGAGAAATTGGAAACAGGATATGTTTTTGAACCTATTGTGTACCTACTGTACATGCATGTATACCCTTGTATTTGCATACAATAGTTTGTATGTCAGTTGATATTTGTTTTTGTGAGAAGCATTTTTCTTTTTTTTTTCTAAAAAGCTGCTCTAATCAGTATTCTTATATGCACATATGGATCAAATAACCGGATTTAATGTGAAAGGGTTCATTCATAGTGATGAACGCACAAAGAATTATCACCTGACTGCAGTTTCCCTCAAATATGCAGAGCTTTATAGCATCATTGTTTTGGTTTTACTGCCTGTACTGTTTTGGTTCACTCTCACAGCTCTCATCAGGGCCATACCCAGATATTAGAAATTGGTCCAGATTTTTTTTTCCTTTTACATCCCAATTATTTACACACGTTTTCTGAAAGAATACCTCATATTCTCAGAACTCTAAATCCAAAAAATACACACAAAAGGCAAAGCTCCACAAATCTCCTGCAAAATGAAACTCTGCCTTCAAAATAATGTTGTCTTTTCAAATTGATATTTTGTGTTCATAGGACACACACCATCATATGAACAGACATTTCTAAGAACAAACTGAACACTGATGTGCTCAACATAAAACACAAGTATGAATTCGTTATCAGGAGACTTAAGCCTTTTCCATGTTCAGTGTTATTCCTGTAAAATAGAATATGTAATGTTGTAAAATATTTTTTGCGTAATGTTTTTATGCTAAAATAAATTCAAAACACACATTACACTTAATATAAATAAAAACATGTTTTATTTTTCGTGCCAACAAAGTTGGATGTGTAAAATGTCCCACATATAGAACAAACAATAGAAAAATATACGTGCAATACCACAGTAAGCATGTATTGATGCAGTACTACAATACTGTAATGAGAGTAGATTTCTTACCTTACCTACTGAGAAACTTGCTTACAAAAAGGCGTGTAGAAATTTGAATCTGTTGTGAAAAACAAGCTATTGTGTATGTGAAACTAATATATATAAAAGGTTTAAAATGACCACAGAAGAATGGTGCAGTTGCACACCCTATATCCATGCATTATTTTCTCAGTTAACATGTTGTTCAGTTTTTGAAATGGGGGCATAGTTTCTTTGGGTGAGGTCTGGAACACATTGTTCCAGTGAGTGTGACTCATCACCTGTGTCAGTGTTTAAATTCCCCCGATACGTCCCCCAACTGTATTTAAGTGGAAAGACAGGACAGAGGCTCTTTAAGTCGCATAGACATTCACGCAACCATACTGTTCAACTGAGAGGTCCTGTGGGTGAGTCGCTTTTGTTTTTGCAGAGAAAGGTGACATAATGTCTCTTCTGAACTTAATTTTTAGAATTGATAAACCTAATTTAACAATTAATGCAAACATAAAATGTCATGTTTTGGTGAATTTATGTAATACATGAAAATGTATTTAAAATTATTATTATTTCATGCACCTCTTGAAAACTTGAAAAATGTATTTATATTCCTAAATGCAAAACAACTTCCTTTACAGTTTTTAAGGTCCCTCGTTATCTGCAATCATGATGAAATTGGTAACGTATGACTTTGTATTATATTTACATTTTTTTTTCTATATATATTTACATGTTCTGTATATACAGTATGCCATATTCTGTAACCCTTTTTTATTTTGTATTGTCTCAAATAGATAAGTGTTGTCATTGTTGCAGGATTGTTCATTGGTAGGTTCATCTCAATATCAGCAATGGTCAAGATCATTATGTACAATTCTGAATACTGTACAATCAGAATTATACACAGTCACAGTATATAACATGTCTCCGATTACCTTTACCAGAAAGCAACCAGCAGAAACTCGCCAGCCTCCTTCCAGTGAAGCCAGGTTAGAGATTCTTTTCATCGGCAATCCTGACATTTAAAGTAAAGACTAAATCATTCAGTGGTTCACTTTGTATAGAAAGCTCTGACACCCATTGTTTGTTTTTTTAAAGTAAAATCAGGATGGCCCTGCTACTATCCCACCCACATTCGTAAGCAGATTACACCTTTTGTTTTTACATTTCATCTGTCCTGGACAAATCACAACATGTGCAATTACAGAGAGATTTAAAATGTCTCGTTGTTAATTCATTTATGTCAATTTAAATAACTTGCTCCAGAATGCTGGACAAACTGGTTTGACAGAGATGACCCCAGTGGAACCGGAGACTGGGAAACCGTTACCGATCTTCGCACAGAGAACCCAGGAAAGATCTGCCCTAAACCAGTAGATATTGAGGTCCAAACTCTATCTGGACTCAGTGTGGCTGCAACAGGGGATGTGATTTTTAAGTAAGTACTGTATGAGTGTGAATAATTTGAATGTTTTCGACGCAATGACTCATATTGCATTCTCCTGAATGTGTTGCATTGTACCTGGTGAACCTAACATATTTCCACTGTTTCCACATTCTATTCTGTTCTATTGATCAGCCATGTACTTGCTAACCAATGAGCATTGGGAAATAGCAGCATAGCCGATTCGACTGTTATCAGGCCAATAAATAGGTGTTATCAGTCACCATAAGCACCACAGATGTGGGTCAATAGGGGCCTACTACGTTGTAAAATTGAAACATGAAAGCAACACGTTCTAACATGTTGGAAAATTGAATGAAACATTACATTTAGAACACAAACAAAAAGGCTTCTTTAGATTTAGGCAACAAAACCAATTAGTTAAGTTTAAGGAAAAACATTGTGTTTTGGCTTAAAATAATTAAATGGTAAATGGACTTGCATTTATACAGCGCTTTTCTAGTCTTCCGACCACTCAAAGCTCTTAACCCTAGATGTCAGCATTCACCCATTCACACACACATTCATACACGGATGGCAAAGGCTGCTATACAAGGTGCCAACTTTGCCCATCAGGATCTAATCTAAATACTCATTCACACACCGATGGCTATGCCTTCGGGAGCAATTTGGGGTTAAGTGTCTTGCTCAAGGACACATCGACATGTGACCCGGAGCAGCCGGGGTTCGAACCTCCGACCTTCTGATTGGTGGACGACCTGGTGAAAGCGAAACCTTACACTTGTGAGCACAAAGACACAACTACACATTGTTGTTTTTAACACAGGATGCAAACCCTGGCATTCTGGGTTAAAACCCTCTGTTTTGTGTCTCGTCCATCGCCCACGATAACCACCCCATATGGAGTTTAACGCTGTCTATACTACAGCGCCTAACTCCCGCTTCTAGTCCTGTCATAAGTACTGCGGTCACTAGAGGTCGCTGTTGTGTTCTTTTATACCTTCTTTCGGTGATCTACCATGTAAATAGATGATAAAAACCTATTGGCGGGTGTAGTAGGCCCCTATTGACCCACATTTATGGTGCTTATAGCGACTGATAACGCATATTTAATAGCGTGACAACAGTCTGATCAGCTGCCAAAGCAATGTATCTTAAAAATTGTTAAATATAGAAGATCTCTTTAAGTGGACCATTAGATTAACTTTAGTAAGTGTCACTGTGTTTATTTTTTCAGAAGTGACACATTTGCAGGATTCATCTGCAGAAACGCGGACCAAACCAAGACGAAGATGTGCAGCGATTATCGCGTTCGCTTCAGCTGCCATCCCCCTTTCTGTGGTGGAGGAGGTATTGTGCTAAGCTGATAATGCAAAGTGGATTTCCCTTTTCTTTCATTGTTTGTGTGCATAAGCGTTCATTTAGAATGGTGCATTGGCTCTGCAGTTTCCCACCAGTCATCCTCTCTCTCTCTTTTATTGCTCCTTGCAGTGTGCTGGACCAAGTGGTATGACCGGGATGATCCCAGTGGAACAGGAGACTGGGAGCTTTTGAGTAACCTGAGGACAGAAAACCCAGGACAAATCTGTGCCACACCTCTGTACATTGAGGCTGTTACCACTGACACAATGACGCCAGCCATCGCCACAGGGGACATCCTCCATATGTAAGTTGCCTCCTAGGGAAATATTTTAAATGTTTACTAATTTTACTACCAACATCCCAAAACTAAATCAATACTTCATACTCAACATTAAAACCTCTTTCCCAAACTTTCCAAATCATCAAGCTGTACTGCCTGGAGCTACCGCTTAAACAGTGAATGGAAACTTTGTAGATGCACATTTACATTAGATGAGATGAAATTTTAATGAGCCCCACGAGGAAACTGGGTAATAGGCACATAATGACTGAAGGTTTTAGCTGAGCCTTACTTTATTCTTGTGCTAACAGTTTTGTTTGAGAAAACAGAGTCTTTGTGGTCTGAGGAGTAAGAAACGTGAATTACCCAATTTATTGGTATTTCTTATGATTATCTTCCATTATTTTCATTGGATATTTAAAAGCTGAAAAAAAGTCGCACCTGGCATCAAGAACAAAACGAGAATAGAGATGGGGATAAAGAGATTTCCTTTTTATTTGACCAACTAGATCATGTTTTTCAATCACAGATAAACACTAATTTGTGGTTTTATCAATGTACCCCATTAAAATATGTTCTTGTTTGCTTTCAATGTGATCTCCTCTGCTTTATATAATATAATACTGATTCACTAACTGCTTGGAATCATTTTTCAGCCTCAATCCAACTCAGGGATTTGTTTGCCGCAAAATGGACCAGAAATCTGGCACGTGCCGCGACTACAAAGTTCGGTTTGGGTGCCCATGCTAGGATTAAGCCCTGACGCCACAACAAACACTGACACGGATAAGAAGAGACAACGTTCACAGTTTTATCTTTTTTTTTGGTCAGATTTTTCTTTCCTGTTATATTGTTCTTCTTAGGCATTTTTCACAGCAGATATTTTGACTTGTAGGAAAAGCAAAGATGTTGCTAGTAACATTAACGATGGTTCTGTTCTATTCAAGTGTCCCAGCGAGCCTTCATGTGTGATACCAGGAACCTGAAGCCTATATGCAGCTCAATGGAAGTCAGCCAAAGTTGATTGTATTATTTACGTCTGTGCTTTTACCATGCAAACATGTCTTCTGTGGAAAAAAATACCTACGATGTGCTTTATCAGTCTATCTTTTCTCTTTTTTTCTAATGATTATGAAATCATTATCTTGTGTTGTGGGAAACTAATCAACAGTAAATAGCAATAAAACAGCTAATAAACTGCAAATCCCTTTTGTCATTAAGTTTTACTCATAACAACTCTGCCCAGCTTATTAGATCATACTAATGAGCTCACACGCTTACATGAACTCATGATTTGGTGTGCTTTCAAGAGATGGTGGGAACCAATATGATATACAGACAGTAGGAGGTGCTGGATAGCATTTCAACAGCAATGTGGGAAAGTTAAAAAAAAAAACATACAGTATGTCAGCGAATCAGAATTTCATATCAACATACATGCGTGCACCATAGACTGTATATAAGAAGTGGACGTAGTCACCGTGATGTCACCCATTGGTTTGTGAACTGCTGTATTGAAGCCTCGAGTTCAGAAAGGAGATGAGCACAGGGAGTCAGTTTTGTCCTGAGTCTATTAACTCCAATGGGAGAAATGAACGTGAACACAGATTGTGACAGATTCTTTAGCCCCGTAGTCACCAAAGTAAATATTGAACCCATTTTTCACCACATTCCGACACGGAAATGGCATTTTTCAGCCAAATCAGGAGAAATTCAACTTTGTTTGAGACCTTTTTCCGTCACAGCAACACACTCTCGTGAGAATTGGCAACTAATGTTCCCTAACACCCTAGCTAACTCATTTTCATAATGCCAAATATGGCTATTAGCTGTGTAAATATCTAATGTCAGCAAAAAAAAATACAAATACATTATGCAAATATAACCTTAGCACATTGTGTGGAGTTTGCGTGTTCTCCCCGTGTTAGCGCAGGTTTTCTCCGGGTTCTCTGGCTTCCTCCCACAGTCCAAAGACATGCAGGTTAGGTTAATTGTTGAATCTAAATTGCCCTGTAGGTGTGAATGTGAGCGTGAATGCTTGTCTGTCTCTATGTGTCAGCCCTGTGAGAGTCTGGCGACCTGTCCAGGGTCGTACCCCACCTTCGCTCAGCCCCCCCCGCGACCCTGAATATAGGATAAGAGGTTACAGATAATGGATGGATGGAAATATAACCCAATCTGCTTTCAGCCATCCATGCAACGTTCACAGCACTTCCAAACGAGGTGGGGGGATGGGGAGAGGGAGGCGAACACGCCATGACCAGGTCAATACAGGTTTCAGTACAGGTTTAGTGTCCTCACTAACTCTCTCTCTCTTCTCTCTGACCTTAATCACGCCTCTGTCATGTTTCCCTCAAAGTCAAATGCTGCTGATGTGAGCCTCCACCCACACAAGTTCTCTTGGATGTACACACATACGAGCGCAGACACATCTACACAGTGAGGGGAGCATTGAGATACAAGGTGATTCCTGCTACATCAACACCGTCAACATTTCCTCAAGAGATAAGCACTTGCGATAGGTGCCGAAAAAGAAACGGTGCAGTGCATCATACAGAATGTGAAATGAGGGGAGGAAACTTTTCCGCTGTCTGCTGTGGGGAAACCTTGGGTTCTTTGGGTGTTTTTGCTAATGCTTGCATGCTTGCACGGCATCAATATTTCTGCCCTTTTGGTGGCATTTAGCTGTGAGTATGCATGTCTGTCCTCCAGTGTTGCAGTGGTGAAAAGAAAAGACAAAGAAGAAGAGGAGGGCCGGAGTAAACCGGATGCAATCTGGGGAACGTCCCCTCTCCACTTTTTTTTTTATGACAAAAATGAAGAGGAGCGGTAAAATGAAATCTGCACTGAACTGAAGTGCAACAGAAGTGCTGAAGTTCAGAGCATTATGGTGTTCCATTCTCCTCCATTAATCTCCCAATATTCCATGGCTGTGAAGGCCTATTTATAGACCAGGGGATGATTAAGTGGTGAAGCACTGTGCCACACAGGGAACCAAGCTCATTTTCTTTTTTCTCGTCCTCTCTCTTCCTTACTCATTCTCTACCTACTTCTCTTTCTTCCCCTCCCTCGGCGACTTTATCTTCCTTCTCGCTATCTTCTCGCTCTTTCTCTCCGTCCTCCTCTTTTTCATACAGTATATTATATTCCTTCACATAGTTTTAGTTGCCTTGCAGTGAAATGATGTTAGACTCGAGGGGGTATGGATAAGTCCTTCAATTCCATTTTTTTTCCCTGTTAAGCATGTGACAAAAGGGTTTATGGAAGTGTTAATTGTTATGAGGCCACACGAGGAAGAGTGACAGCCTTAACAAGCGAGGATAAAACCCCATCCAGCATGTTTTCACAGCTAAGTCAAGCTGGATCAAGACTGAAGGATGTCCATTAGGTGGAAATGCAGAAGGGAAAATATGCACAGAGAGATCCTACTTATACCTATTGCAAGGTGTCCTTGAGTGGAAGTAGAGCAGTGCGCGGGAAAAAAGGGTTAAGCTCATTTTCATGTGTAAGACGTGATTAATGGGGGAGAGGGAAGGAGGAGAAGGAGAGGAGAGGAGATGAGAGGAGAGGACTGACCTCGCCGAGCTCAAGACCGGCCTCGTTTTATCACCTCCAGAACAGTGGGGGCATAAATGAGATCAAACCCTTCTTTATGTTTCCACACGGACGCTCTATCTGCTGGTCTCTGTCCAGAGTTTTCCCTGGGTTTTTACACAGGCTTAGGTGGCAACATTTTACTGGAGGGTGGATTTTGTACTGGGCTTACTGTAGATGCTGAGGACCTCATTGTAACAAGTATTTGTCTATTAAAATCACTCCAAGGATTTGTGCAAGGAAGCCACTGAAAGTAATTCAGAAGACTTTTGAATATGTTAAAATTACCATTTTGTCTGCCAGAAAAAAAGCAGGTGTCTGCATGGAATTGTGAGCCGGATGCTTAAAATTTCATACTGAGAGTTTATGCAACCGCTTCTCTCTTTTGCAATGAATTTGATTGTTCGTACGAGCAAAAGAGACGTCCGTCTTTCTGTCTGTACAAGTTTTGGATTGAAAGTAGCTAAATGTATTGCGACATCTCATATGTCTTTAATCTCTCACAGTTCTTTGCAACCATTAACAACCGGGTGCTTGACAGATTCGTCACACTATTTAGTATTTCTGTTTATCTGTCCAATATATTTCTGTACCACTGCAGTCTTGGCAACTCATGAAAACACTTGAGCTGTAGACGGCACAGTCCATGTACCTTGAGTTATTTTTAATAAATCCCTAACCAGGCACTTTGATAATTCTCAAATCCATGCGTCAAATGCCATTTAATATAAAGACACGAATTTATCACATTTATGACGGTATAAATTTGATTCATGCTGAATTACGTGTAAATGAATAGCTCCATAACCTCACATCGCTACACTCTGTGGGTAGTGAAACAGCAACTTTAAATCCCTCTTACCAAAGCAATATGAGCCTGGAAAGCTATTAGAGCATGACTCCTTCGAGATGAACAAGACAAAAGCATTATGCCTGTACCTTTCCGGAAGGTGAGAACAATACCGGGCTATTTTCACTCTGACAAGCCATATTAGTCGTGCCAGCTTTTGCCTGGCGGCAACTCCTGCGTGATAGCTGTCTGGGACATTTTGTTTCCAGTCACAGTAGCTGATCCCTTGATTGAAAACATTGAATGCTGAGAGGGTGTTATCCCTGTTTGGAGTTTCTGATCCTGGATGTCTGAGGCAACTGCTGGGCCCTTTCATCCCCTTCTGCAACAGTTGATCCCTGGATCTTTGTGGAAACAGAGTGGATTGTATTACTGAGATGGAAGCATAAAAAGGTCGACAAGACTTCTTTAGGTGTGTAACTGTTTTCATGCATCGATTAAATTTTCAGTAGGGAGAAAGTTTTTGGCATCATTGGGCAAAAATTCCATAATAACCTTTCAGCATATTGTAATTTGAGTGTTCAGAGAGAAAACTGGAATTCTGCACCTCCTCACGGCTCTGTTTTCATGCTTAAAAAAATCTGTGAGAGGAGACTACCACAGGTCATTTCAGAGAGAGAGAGCGTTCCTATTTAGCCTTCCTATTGGTTGTGCTCTGGTTGAAGGGCGGTGCTTGGTATTTCCTCAACATGGCTTCCGGGTCACACATTTACTCATTTTACAGTGTTCTGAAAACATTTCAGGTGAGAAATAGACATTACAGTAACAGAATATTGATTCATATTTGATCAGCGCTGCTTAGTTTGACTGTTTGATTGGTGTTTGCGAGTGATTGACAGCTGCTCATAGACGGCAGATTCTGATTGGATGTTTTCCTCCAGTCTGTGAAATCTTGCAGATCCCATAAGGAGCATCGGAAGACACCGGAGGACACAGAGGAACATGATTTTTTTCAGATTACCTGTCTCATGCACTATTGTCAGCAAATAGTGACCGTTTTTATAAAAAATAACTTTTTTTTAAATCATATTTGCTCCATTTCTACCCACTGCAGCTTTGTGTCAACACAGGTCTAGGTTTATATAACATGCTGATGTGTTGGTGGCATTCACATTTACAGGATGTCTCTTTTCTCAGTGGTCTGTAAAATGGTGAGAATTAGATCAAGCCCTAATGAGTCACTAATAGGCACCAAGAGAGCCCATTAACAAAGCCCCAGATGTATGAAAATCACCCGAGCGTGTCCGCTCTTTGTTTACACTTCTACCACGTCTGGCTCGGAAAGGCCCTCCTCCTCTCGCGCTTGTTCGTGGACACCAACGATGGAGATGTCTTTGCAGAAAGAAAAGTTTATTGGAGGCTTTTCCTGTATCAGAATGTAAAGTCTCTCTTATTCTCTACTCTCTTTCTCTGCAGGCAGACCCTTGGCACCGACTAGTCCGATGGGGAAAGTCACTTTTTGCAAGCATTGCCAAGATTTCTATTTGATGGCCAAACTATGTAGGCAGACGGATGCATCTGTCCACATTCTGTCTATTCCTCTCTTCCAAACTTTCTCTCTTGGGTCTCTATCAGTCTCTCTCTCTCTCTTTCTCTCTCTCTCTCTCTCTCTCTCTCTTATACACATACATGCGTACACACACACACACAGTGGGCTGTTTCCTCATCGTTCACACTGAGAAATGCCCTGTAAGGACGTCCTTATCCTGCAAACCAGACTCTGCTGGATGCTCTGTAATAACAACTCCAGCCGTCCACCATCCAATCAGCCTGGCTCTCTGCTGTGTGTGTGTGTGTGTGTGTGTGCGTTGCTGTGGGTCTGTGTTTGTGAATATGTATGATTTCTTTCCTAAGATCTGAAACCACAAAGAACAGAAAGCATTTATTTTCTCGACAAGAACAAAGACGTAAACAACTCACACAAAATAAAGAAGAGGAAAAAAAGGAAGATATTTATTTATTTCGACTTATTTGTGTTGTTATGTTTAGGGGTTCTTATTAGAAAATCTCAGCATCTTATATTTCTCTCATAAATAATGCTGTTGACATTCAGACATAACTATTCCGAGAGCCATAAATAAAATGGAAATTTATAATAAATGAGTGCTTGGAACATGACAGGACAGACGGAAGTGGATTATGCTGCTGGAGAAGTTTGAGAAGTTTCTATGGACAGTGTGACTTTTTTAACAACAGAAAACTGGGTCAGTTTTGCAATCCAATGTGAAATGTTGTGAATCCAAAGTGACTACAGCTGCCAGAAACTTTTCAGACCCACCTCACAAGCCAATGTGTTTTGGACTAAAATATAGGGTTTTGATGAGTATTGCTTTGTGGTGGCGTTTAAAGAAGCAAGATACAGATATGGGTTAAAAAAGGCACCAAGAATCATCATTTGTAATTGTTGAACACACAGTCTTTGCTTTTATTTTGAACTTTTGTGAAAAATGGATATGGGTCTTTTAGGGCTATGAAGCATAATCCTTCATTGGTAGCCTTGTTCATTCTTGTCTGAAATTGCGATGCTATCTTTAACTCAAACTAATTAGAAATTATGGATCCAGAGAGTGAAGTAGATTTAATTTAAGATATATAGTGTAAGTCAAATCAGAACAGGAGCCAATTTTAAGGCCCCACTATGCTCTATGCACCCACACCTGTGAGGCTAATAACAGTAACGATGGCTCAGTTCCATTAAGTGTCCCAGTAAGCCATGACAGCGCACCAGCATGCACGATACCTGATAATCTCAATGTAATGCAATTTATCTTAACGATTATTTTCATCCTTGATTAATTTGTTGATTATTATCTGGATTAATCGATTAGTTGTACGGTTTATGGTAAAAAGAAATGTTGATCAGTGTTTCCCAGAGCCCAAGATGACGTCCTCAAATGTCTTTTTTGTCCACAACTCAAAGATGTTCAGTTTACTGTCATAGAGGAGTAAAGAAACCAGAAAATATTCACATTTAAGAAGCTAGAATCAGAGAATTTTGGCCTTTTTTCTTTTAAAAAAACTCTCAAACCGATTAATCAATCATCAAAATAGTTGGCGATTATTTTTTAACTTATTGAATGTCTGAAAAAAAGGTCATATTGGCATCATTACAGATCTAATTGTTCAGACAATCACCAGTATTGATTTTTTATCATCAGGATACACTTCAATACAGATGCACTGGAAATACTTCTATATTGTCCGAAATTACTGGTGTTACTGTAATCAAATTGTTTGTTATCACGTGCTGACAATTGTCCCGCCTACAAGTAACCTGATTGGACAGGCTCTCGAATCAGCCAATCAGTGAAGAGCTTTCGTTTTCCGGCTCTTTCAAAACATCCAGCAGTAGAAACATGGAGGAGTAGAAACTACTACTTGGGAGCTAACTTCGCTGCGATCTCGGTAAGCAAGTCATGATTTACCAACTACCAACAAGCTTTATACTGTGGTGCATTGGCTGAACCAAGACAGTTATATATTGAAGTTGTGTTTTCTGTTGTGATGCTTTTTTGACTGCAGGAAAGTGAAGTGCTTTGTACGAATATCAACTTATATGGAATAGTTGTGTAATTAATATTAGTCACTATACACATGTTGTAATGTATGGTAATGCAGTGTTTTTTTTCCATAATGCTACAATATAGTGGGACTTTTTTTAGGGCTGCCCCTTCTTAGTCGACTAATCGGTCGTTTTGATCTTGGCTGACCAAGGTCTCTTTAGTTGATTAGTTGTTTTTTATGCTATTTTCATGCTGAATGACTTATTTCTAAAAAACTGTGGTAAACACAATTTTTTATTTTTTTTTTCAATTTCAATTCATCTTTATTAACAGCCATTAAAAAAATTACAATTATTACATCAATTATTTTCAGTTGTTTGGTCTATAAAATGGTGAAAGATGTTGACCAATGTTTCCCAAAGCCCAAGATGACGTCCTCAAATGTCTTGTTTTGTCCACAACTCAAAGGTATTCAGTTTACTGTCATAGAGGAGTAAATAAACTACAATATATTCACATTTAAGAAGCTGGAATCAGACACTTTCTCCTTTTTTTTCTTAAAAATGTACTCAAATCAATTATCAAAATAGTTGTAGATTGATTTAGTAGTTGACAACTAACCAATAATCGTTGCTGCTCTAAAGTATTTGTCAGCTAACTGGTTGGCTAGAATGAAAAGAGCTCATTTTACATTCTTCCATGGAAAAAGCGCTATGTGATCCTATTTATTTATTTATTTATTTGTGTTAGTCGACCTTGGTCAAGGACAGCCCTAGCCTTTTTAACTTCTGTAGAGCTGTAGCATGCTAATTTAGTCACTACAATAATGATAAAGGACTATGGTACTACCACAGAAGTGAAGTGACAATGGCGATTTGTTCATAACCATGATGGTACGTGATTTTATAGCTGGTAGTTTACTTTACCATCATGCTACTGACCATACTGTATTTCCATGCCGTGTTTTGAAAGAAACACCATGGTAGACAGAAGTTGCAGATGGTTGTCAACAGTGTGCGGCTCCAGAAGTAAGTCTGCCTGACTGCAGTTGCTGGAGGGGGGGATTTGCGGGCATCCGTCAGCACTAACTGGAAGTGACAGTGTGCAGAGAGGTCCTAATTACTGTCTCACTTGACTAATTGTCGTCTCTGAAGAATGTATTCCCACTGAGGTCCCTCGGATCTCATTGACAGCACTTCTCAAGACATATATAGCAGGCCAGTGCTGACTTGCGGCATGCTGTTATGTTCAAAGGCATTTTCTGAAGCAAAGCCACAAGTGGGAAATGTAAATATGTTGAACTCAGAACTGTGATGATTACAGGCTCAAGAGAGGCGCGCATGGTGTGCTCCATTTGCAAGGACGAATGCTGTTTTATAGTAGCAGGGAAAAAGAGCAGGTTTTGAATGTGTGAGTGCAAAAGGAGTAAGTGTGTTGTTTTTTTTTTGTAGGGCCCTTCTTCAACTTGCCAAAAATGTTAAGACATCCTCAGCTACAGTCATCCTGACATAATGGGCTGATGAAGTGAGACCATTGTTGGCTTTCTGGAGCCAAGCATGTTAGAATAAACTTGTAGCATTCAGAATAATGCAGTCGAGATGAGCCTTTAGTACAGGGCGACTGAATTGAATGAATGTCTTCTCTTTCAGGGTCTTACCATTCAAAGTGCATCAGCTTCTCGTTTCCATGGTTTCCCCTCCCTGTGCCAATGCTATCTTTCCACCAGTCTGCCTGCGCGAGAGAGTGAACGAGGGCGGGAGAGAGCGAGAGAAACAGAGAGAGAGAGAATGACAGAAGGCTTTTAGCAGTGGTTATCTCTCCTTTGCATAAAGTCCCCTTTGCATTACCCAGTGCATGAATGGCGTCTGAATAAACACACCAGCCAGCTCATGTGGAAGCCTCCCTGGGTTACAAGCAAGTGGGTGTGTATAAAGTAATCTAATTTGTGGTCTCCTTTAAAAAGCGACACGGTTTGATCACGGATGAAAAAAAAGGAGTACATCTCCCAAATGGTATTTTCCTATTAGTCACAAGGAGCAGGAGTCATTTTAACATCATAATGAGGCCATTCCCATCACCTCCTCTTTTCTAACTGGTTTACACACGCAGTTATGTTATGCTGACTGGCTTACTGGGGAGTGAAAAGTGTGTTAAACTGAACTGCAAACAGAAAATGAACTCGGGAGACTTAAAGGGGAGCATAACTGATTCGTTCGTCCTTAAATGCTCTACGCTGAGGCACAGACAAAACTGTTTAGATTCATATTAGAAGATTAAATCAGGATCATTTGTGGCAGCCTTAATTCTATTCCGTAAATTCAATTTTCGGTGCACTGACTGTAGGGGCACCTTAGGGCTTTTTCTTAGTGTAATACCTCAGTGTTTGGCCAGAGGGCGCTGTGACTTTAAGACCAACGATTGATGTCTTCTCACTCTGAGCTCAATAAGTATTCCTTTCATGCTGTGTGAAGCTCTGCTGACTTATACGGGAACCCTGTTTTTTTCCCATAATTATGCTAATAGTCCAGATGGTGGCATGATGAGTGCCATTCTCTTTGATATTCTCACACATTGCTGGGGTGCAGACCCACGCAAACTGACACGCGTTCAAAGTTGGTGTTCACACCACCTACTTGATCCCATGTAATTACTCTGTGTTTCCTTTTTAGCTGATATGCAAGCGCCCTCTTCACTATTAAATGCTTTTTTTTATTTGTGAATTGGTTGGATTTGACAGATCCGGTAGTGGAGTAGCACCAGGTGTCAGTATTCTTTGCTTATCCACACATTGACTTTTAATATCACTATAAGATGCAACAGCAATGTAATACTTCAAAGACATCTTTAGTGACATCAGGGGAGAAATATACCATAAAGTATCTATTCAAATACAGGAATATGGTTTTATTTTTGGAGTACACACACTCATACACACAGAGGCCAGCCATTCAGCCACACAATGACGGTGTTCATCCAGGCTTTGGACTCTGGTGGTGCCGATCAAAGACCTCCTTTCACATCCCCCGTTGGGATTAAATGGCCCCTCCACCCTGTTGGGGCGGGGGTGCACACCACTGTACCTACAGCTCCAGCTGATGCACTGGCCCGTGCATGAAGAGCTGCTCATTGGGCTGATAAGGTGCATGTAGTGTTAAATCGATAGCGTGTATAGACCCACGCAAGAGCTGCAGATATCCATCTTCTTGGTGCCTCACATCCTATAGGATATATCAGCCTCGTTTGAACCTCAAATCAGATAGAAACAAACGCAATCTCCAGTCTTTCCCCGTGAATAGTATAACCAGAGCCTTTGTGTGTATGCCACACACACACACACACACACACACACACACACACACACACACATACCTTCACACCGGAGGATGGATCACTCTCGAGAAATAGTCTGTTGCTGGAAGGCTTTCAAGACTAAAGTGGAGTTATTTGCATAGGTTAAATATTCGCGCCTTTCTGAAGGCTTCTGTCGATATTACGCATTCTGCCAATTTTAATTCCTTTCATCCCACTCCTCCCACATTTCTGGAAAAGATGGTGGAAATTGTTGAAAAGGTTGTTTGCTTGAAATCTTGTTAAGTTGTGAATGACAGAGCAGCACGCAAAGTGGGCCTATATAATACAACCAAAATGATATCCTGCAGGCATGAGATCATCACATCGCTATAGTGTGTGCAGAGGTTGGCCAGGTTGTTGTGTGCAGTGCAGTGTGGTTATTTCTGTATTTGCACGTATACAGGAAAGTGCCTCTAGAATTAGCCAAAGCTTAATCATTGCTGGCTGTTTTCTGTTTGCTGGTTCTCTGTCCATGGTGCTGAATAGAGATCCTGCGTTAACAAATGAGCCCCAAAAAATATAGAAATACGTTGGTAACTAGAGGTTGCAGTTGCCCCTCATCACACTTCATTACAAGATGATCACACGTTTATTTTAAACATCTGACAGATGCTTTGCTTTTTGTAAATGGATCCATATTTTGTGGTATTTATTCGGATGGATTTGCAAGTGGTTTATTCTGAAGTTACTGTTGCTGTGCACACTCAGAAAGATTTCATCCTCGATGGCAAGTTTTGGGGGTAACAGAGAAAATAAGTTTCCCATTCCTCCTCCTCCTCTTCATCCTCCTCCTCCGTTTTTATTCCTCTCTGTCTCCTCTCCTTTATCTATCTCCCCCTCTCTACATCCCCATCCTCCCTCTTTTTTCATTTCTTTCTCTCTGTATATGCATACAGGAAAGTACCTCTAGAATTAGCCAAAGCTTAATAATCATTGCTGGCTGTTTGAACGCTCTCTGTTTGTGCTGTGTCTCTGTCCATGGTGCTGAATTAGAGATCCTGCAATAACAAACAAGCAAAACAAAATATAGAAATATGTTGTTAACTAGAGATTGCAGTTATCACACTTCATTACAAGATGTTTGATCATACGTTTATTTCAAACATCTGACAGATGCTTTGCTTTTGTAAATGGATCTTTGTGGTATTTATTCGGATGGATTTGCAATTGGTTCACACTGAAGTTACTGTTGCTGTGCAAACTCAAAAGATTGCATTTTGTAAGTTTTGGGGGTAACAGAGAAACTAAGTTTCCCCCTCCTCCTCCCCTTTTATTCCTCTCTGTCTCCTCTCCTTTATCCATCTCCCCCTCTCTCTACATCCCCATCCTCCCTCTTTTTTCATTTCTTTCTATCTGTATATGCATCTCCCTTCTCTCTCTCTCTCCCTCACTGACTCTCTCTTTCTGTTTGCTGTGTCTCTGTCCATGGTGCTGAATTAGAGATCCTGCGCTAACAACCAAGCAACAAAAAAAAATTCGAAATGTTGTTAACTAGAGGTTGCAGTTATCACACTTCATTACAAGGTGATCATAAGTTTATGTTAAACATCTGACAGATGCTTTGCTTTTTGTAAATGGACCTTTGTGGTATTTATTCGGATGGATTGCAAGTTACTGTTGATGTTCGCACTCAAAAGATTGCATCCTCGACTGGCAAGTTTTAGGGGTAACAGAGAAACTAAGTTTCCTCCTCCTCCTCCTCCTCCTCCTCCTCCTCCCTTTTTATTCCTCTCTGTCTCCTCTCCTTTATCCATCTCCCCCTCTCTCTACATCCCCCATCCTCTCTCTTTTTTCATTTCTTTCTATCTGTATTTGCATCTCCCTTCTCTCTCTCTCTCTCTCTCTCTCTCTCTCTCTCTCTCTCTGCTGCGCGTTCACAACACTAACCTTGGCTCGACGTCAGAGCCTGTGCAGCAGTGCAGTATAATGGGAGCGCAAGCTACCCAGAGCGCCTCATAGGGGGCTGTATATCGCTGCCGTGTATCCTCTGCTTGCTTGGCTCTCTCTCTCTCTCTCTCCAACAACCCATCTCCACTATATCTATACCTTCTACCTTATTATTACAGCCCATGCTCGGGCTCCCCCCCTCCCCACTGGATCCGGACCCTTCGACATGGATGTCCCGCCG
>CAKALG010030843.1:0-20990 GCA_916700815.1 Helicolenus hilgendorfi | reverse complement strand
GTGTAACCTGAGGCTGTGTCTGAGCGACGACGGCCAGCAGGACCTGGTGGAGGAGGCCCTACCGCTGGCATCCAGGTTCATCAATTCAGCCCCATTCATGCCACATTCTTGTAGATTGAGTAGGAGTCGCATCTCAGCACCAACACTGTTCAATGAGGAGCTGCTGTTTGTGAGCAGACTCACCTCACCTGAACCTCATCTGCCGATTACTGGGGTAAGAATGGGAATGGAAAGGAGGATGTTTATTTTCTCTGCTGTTCCCATTAAGACTACAATATTTTATTCCTACAGTTCACATTGAGGACAAAGTGTAAAGGAAGCTGAGACTAAACAAACAAATGGTGGAATTTTTTACTGCAAGAGAGTTAAAGCCTAGACACGTTTGACATTAATCTTGCTTCACCATGAAACTCCCCATTGTTTCTTGTTCTTTGCCTCAATAAAAACAATAGTTAATTGTTTTTTTACCTCTGTAAGTCTCAGTAAAATATAATCCCTGTTTTTGCTTGATGATAGTTGATAGAAGGTATACATTAATAAAGTGTATTTATAGCGTTTTTACATTGGAAAGGTTTCTTTTCTTCCACTCTATCCCATTAGGTGCTGATATTACGATACTCAGGCATGCAATGTGTTCAGCAGTATTCATGTGGGAAAGTATTTAAAAACAGAATGGAGGATTTGCACATTATACCCACTTTCTCACAGATATATAGGTATACAGTCTGTAGTGTTTACATAGACAGGGCATGCCATTGAGATTTAACTAGTTGTTTAGCAACTTAACAGTTTGCTTTCTCTCTCTCTCTTTCTGCCTCTCTCTCTCACACACACACACTCACTTATAGCTCCACCCTGTTGAACTCAGTAGCTTGCAGCAGGAATTCCCTCCCTCCAGTCACACTTTTTTGGGAGGTTGGGAGGAGGAAGGAATTTTCTGGAATGTGAGAGAGAGAGAGAGAAAGAGGAAGAGGAGACACTGCAGGTGAAAAATGGTGAATAATAAGTGTGTGTTTGGCCAAATTAAACATTGCAAAATCTACACAGAAAACTATTAGTTTAAATGGAGAAATTGTATTTATTTGACCTTTATTTAACCAGGTAAAATCAATGGAGAACCAATTCTCATTTACAATGATGATCTGGCGAAGAGGCAGCAGCAAGAGTATAAAAACACAGTCCACACAAGCGACACAAACAGCACAGATACAGTATAGTATGACAAAGATACAGTAGGCCATGGCAAGACATGAGAAAATGGCTAAAAACAGCATAGGTAAATAAATAGGTCAGAAATTAATTGTTCAAAAAAAGGTGGATTACTGGATGTTCTTTGTAAAATTGTAATGGAAGAGAGAGAGAGAGAGAACCTATATGGGTATACATGCCCTAAGTCAATTAAATTATATTGTTAAAAAAAAGTTTTTTATTAGAGTCAGAATGAAAAAGCACAATTTCAACACGTGGCAGAAGGGTGACGTTATAGATGACACTTTTTTGCATTAACACCCCAAATAGCCCAGTCATCCATGGCTGTATAACCAGGAGGTCAAGACAACTAGACACCTCCTCCCTAGCAGTGCAAAGCCAGCCCACTACGTCTCTAGTAGCAGGAGGCTTCACTTTCTGCATGTGAGAATCTGCACGTAGTCATTCAGACTTTTGGGGAATCCAGCCTCTTAAAGTCAGATGGCCAACAACAGAGCGCCACCGAAACACCACAAATAGGACGAACCATACCAAACTACCAGTGTCCATCTATCTTCTTCTTCCTACCGTCAAACTGCTGCAGCGAGTTGGAGTTGAGACCAAACCACCACCGAGGGGGACACATTTCTCTGCTCTTCAGGATGCTTTCGTTTAGGTAAATATTGTTATTTGTGATAGTTAGCAGCAGCAGCAAATATTATCATAACACTATAGAAGAAATAGAGAGTCATATGAGCAGAATTCAGTAAGAAAATAGCGAGAAAAGGAAAGAAAACCGAGACTGAGTTTTGTTTTAGCTTATAAAACTTGTTGTGGCATTCCAGTGCAACGCAGCGTGGGATGCTGCTACTGCTGCATTCACTCTCTGCTCTACTTTATATATTAAAAACACACATTAACAGAAAAATATGTGTTTGTTAAGACTTTCTGTTCAGTCACATAGTCTGACATATTACACACTTCAGTGAGCCCATGGTATTAGCGGTATAAGAGCTCACATTCACTGGAAACTAAAGCTAAAGTAGTTTTGTGGAGTACACAAACAAACAGTAGCAGCTGCCTTCCTTCCTGACATTATAAAAGAGCCCTCCTGCTGTGTCAGTGAGTTAGTTATCAGGGGGTTGTTGAGGGGTTATTGAGGGGTTATATTCCTGGTGAAATAAGTCAGACTCCATTGGTGCAGCAGGGTTCAGTTCATTCCTCGCATGACTTTCCTCTGGTGGGGAGGGGCGAAGACGTGGCAGTCCTCTCTTCCCCTCTTCCATCCACATCCTGTGTTATCTGACTCCACTGCTTCACTCCATGCTCTAAAAACTAGGAGAAGATAGTTGGGATGAAGGCAATTTCTACCTAGGTACATTGCAGAACTGTTGTAAATTGTAGAAAAGGGTCTTAATTGTGTGAATGGTACTCAGTTTGTGGGATTATACTATTTTTTTTTTTTTTTACAATTTAAGCATACAGTACAGTGATGTAGAATATGATCATGATACCATACTTTTGATAATTTAATGGAAATTATATTGATTATTTTATTAATGATTCTTTGCCTTCTGATTTTGTATCAACTGCAGGCTAAAGTGTTATGCCATGCACAACAATTTGGTTATTTTGACTCCACAGCTTCACTCCATGCAGGAAAACTTGGAGAAGATAGTTGGGATGAAGGCAGTTTCTCTAAGAGGAAGCTACTAAGTTACATTGCAGAACTGTTGTGAACTGTAGAAAAGGGTCTTAATTGTTTGAATGGTACTCAGTTTGTGGGATTATACATTTTTTTGACCATTTAAGCATATAGTACAGTGATCATGATACCATACTTTTGATTAAAAAAAATCTCATATTTTAGTGGATGGTTTGCAATAAAAGGCCTAATAATGTTATTATATTATATTATATTATAGTCATGCAAAAGGTTTAGAGAATCATTCACTCTGGGAATACAGGCCTATTGTAATTAATTTTTTTAACCTTTACACAAACTTGTATTTTTGACAGATTTTAACACACAAAATGTAATTTTATTGAAATTATATTGATTATTTTATTAATGATTCTTTGTCCTGTGACTTTTTTTTTTAAACTGCAGGCTAAAGTTTCCCTGTGGATAACTGTTTATGCCATGCACAACAATTTGGTTATTTTTCATCATGGCTTTTTTTGTTTTTTGTGTAATTTCTTTAAAATCAAAGAGCAAGGCTTCTTCAGGGTTTCATTATCTTGCGCAGTTTTTTAACAACAAAAAGAATAAAGACTAGGGATGGACCGATCTGACTTTTTCAGTCCCGATAGCAATACCTGGGCTTTGGGTATCGATCCGATACCAGTGTATAATTAATAAGCTCTATGCCTCACTGTGTAGAAGTGACAGAGATCATTCTTTTATGTGTAAGGCAACATCAGGATTGACTTAAAACATTGTTTTCCTAACTTGGTAAAGCAAAATGTAACAAATAAATACTTGGATATAAATGTAGTTAATTGTTAATTATTATTAAAATAATAAACTGAACAGGAATTTTCAAATTAACAGGAATTACAATTCAGGTGTAAACCCTTTTAATGCAGCAACAAATTGGTCAAAACATAAACAGGAATTTAATTTCCACTATATAATGTATATAGTATAAACATGGAATTTAATTGAATAGATCGGCCCCATTGTCACGATACCCGATCACAGCGATATCCCTAATAAAGACTCCACTCCTTGCTATTATTTCTATTGTTGATGCTACTTCTCTGTCCTACATTGAAATTCTACTCCTGAAAGTAACTGGTTCTGTTCTGGTTTCAAGTGTCTGAAAGTAATTTTAGGAAAAGTATGAAATAGTAGATGTGACAGGAATCAGTAAATTGAAAACTCCCGGAATGCAATGAACATCACAATTATGTATCAGTGTTTTCTGAGGGTGGATCCTTCCTTGCAAATGAGAGCACTGTGATGAATCACCTTTCTACACAATAAACATGCAGCTGACTGTGACGTTATAAAAAAGAAGTCTTCTAATCAAACATGTCTGAACAGAAATCAGCCCAATTTGTACATAGTTTGAAAGCTCAGAAAACAAAAACTTTCGGGCAAATTGCATGCAAAATAGTTTTCTATAACTGGTTTAAACAAATGGCCTCACAAGTGTCTGGCAGGTTAAATGTTAAATGGCCTTCAGGAATGTTTTAGAGTCTTCACATTTCACGTACAAACATGCACACTATGCATACAAACACACACTACCACTCATTCTCATGTCTGACATGACACACAGATCTAAATTATAACTGTTGTGCAACAGCTTTAATCTTGACATTACACTTCTACAATATTATAACAAGAGAGTGACACAAAGTAGCCGTCGAACCCGTCATTACAATAATTATATTCTAGTGAGTTATTATCCTGGAAATCTAAGTGGCGTAGGTACGTTTATGGTGTCTTTGACTGAGTAGCACCACAGCTTCTGGAAATCCAGTAGTAGCAGTTAGGGATGATTTGTATCTTGCCTCAGAGTTTCTTCTTGAATATACTATAATTTAATGTAACTTAATTATGCTTTAATGAAATAGCTCTGATGGATTTATTATCTCTCTGCTGCCTGCTGCTGACCGAAATTGAAATACAAAATCATTCTTTTATTCTCACTGAAAGCTTGTCCTTGTGGCAAAGTCAGAACCTGCCCGAGCCTGTTGTCTGCTCCCAGTGAAAGCAAGCTTTAGAAATCTGCATAGATGCACATTTCATGCTTGACCTTTACTTTGCCATTAGGTGTGTGTGTGTGTGTGCATGTGTGTGTGTTGCAAGCAGGAAGGTGTATGTGAGCGTTTGCATGGGTTCTTGTGTGTGAAAGTGTGTTTGTTGTGGGAATTTATAGTGGTATGGATCTTATTGTACCTGACACCTCTTGTGTTTATATTTCATGCCATGTCCAGATATTATACAGTCAAGAAAGATTGTAGAAATTAAACGTGTGTAATTTGAGTACTTTTTCTCTCTGCCAAAATCAGAGGTTGATTAAGTATTTTTGAACATTAGCAGCTCACTTAAAGATCTAGAAACAACATAGCGTAAGGTAGAGCTGCAACTAGACTAATGATTACTTTCATTATTGATTATTTTCTTGATATTTAATCGATTCATTCTTTAGCCTATAAAACACCAGAAAACAGTGGAATATGTAATCTCTTGTTTTTTTCTGACTCAAAGATATTTAATTTACTATAATGCAAGATCAAGAAAAGCAGCAAATTCTCTCATTTGAGAAAATTGAACCATCAAATGTTTGGCATTTTTGGATCCTAACAATGTATACAGCCTATTTAGCATCACTTCATTGCAATACTTGCAGTTAAAAACCCGTAAATCATTACGTATTACCCTCTTTACACTTGCTCTGGCTTGCAAAGGAATCAGAGTAGTGTGATGTTTTTGTTAGTGATCCTATATGACCTGAGGAGAGTCTTGCTCAACACAACACTGTCTCTCGTAAGGTAGAGTTTTCAAGAAGCAAGAGAAGAGCCCTGTTCAGCTTATTGTCTTACTTGTCTTAGATACATAAAACACCCAAAGGTCATAGTTTACTAATCGCCACTGTATTGGTAACAAACCAGGTATTCCCACTTTAAGTTAACGTCCCTCCAAGACAGAGAATAAATACTAAGGTCAGTATGCACAGCTTCAGACTTGTGTTGTATAATTTTGGATTCTGTTGGAATCATTTCTTTCCACCACTTTCCTCCAAGTCTACTTCCCGCATTGGACGCATTTTATCACAATGTGCTGCACAGAAGTTTAGCTTTGTGCATTGTGTCAGTCTCATTTCTTCGTTAGTTTGTTAACAGAATAACTTAAAAAAAAAAAAAAGTGCCAACAAACTTAAATTTTAAAGTTTTAGGAAACATTTTCTTTTAGTTCAATAACAAATATGTCACAGTCCTGAGTTTCAACTACAGTATAAACATGTGCATATAAGTATGTATACAGACACTTGTCTCCACATATATTCCTGCCAGTCTGTCTGTGCTCTCTTTTAATTTCTGTCTGTATGGGTAGAAAGAACACAGTGCCACTCCTCACAGGCCAGAAGCCCTGTAGTGGGTATGGCTGTGCCAACTCCTAAACCAAACCGGACACAGTGACAGCAACCGCAGACTAGGCCTATATTTGGCTTTGTGGTGGTTGGGAGGATGCCTGTCTAAAAAGTTTTTTTATTTCAAGGCTTTGATTACTCTTTTAACTTTACCTTTTGTTCTTTTTTGTCTCTATGTTTCCTAAATGGTCAGTTTACCCAAATCACATAAACACATATTTTCCCACTTACCCCTGAGTAATATTTAACCATGCACTAAGGTTTTCCCAGGTCTTGGGATAACTGCTGCAGGGACTTCTGTTATTGAGGAAAAAAATAAACTACCCACAGTATGTCGGTGGATTATCTTAAATGCTCTTAAATGGTGCAAACTAGGTTTTGAATTCAGTAGGACCAGCACTGGAGGGAGTAAAGTTATGCAACAGTATGATAAATCATAAAAGGTTTATGACAGCAGGGGAAGAAGTATTCTGGATGAGTTGTAAGGTTAGGAATGTTTGATGTGGCTCACTGTAATAAGCTAAAATCCAGACGTTAAATGACTAAAACTCGAAACATCTGTCCGATTTTAGAGACGTTAGGGATGTTAAGAGTACAACAGCCTGCAATATTAAGTCGTGGCTATAATATGGGTCTGACATGACAGTCGGTTGTCTAGCAGGAGTCATTTGGAGTGCAGGGTTTACCAAGGAAACAAGGCAGCTCACCTTTTATAGCAGTGAGTTTGATGTGGTTACCTGACATCCAGCTGGAACTGAATCTGAAAAGAAATATTCAGCCGAGTATCATTTGTCAAATACAGCATAACACAGTCAATTCTGTGATTAACCTTCATGGGAATTATTTTTTGGTGTGCGTGATTGGATTTTCAAGTTAATGTACTGAACAATATATCTAATTATTCTGCTATTTCTTCAGGATGGAGCTGCCATGTTGGTGTTTACTGTTGCTGAGCTCTCTGCAGTCGCTCTCAGCCAACAAAGACTTCTTCACCTCCATAGGTAAAACCGCCAAGCAACATATGGTACTCATGTTAGAAATATTGCTCCCTCTGCTGACTTTTGTTGTACCACACATAGACATTGTTAGGGATGCCCTTATAATTGCAGTATTGATGGTGAAATATCTCTGATTTGTATTCCTTTAGGCCAGATGACAGATCTGTTATACACAGAAAAAGACCTCGTCACCTCTCTACAGGACTACATCAGGGCAGAGGAGAACAAGCTTGAGCAGGTCAAACGGTGAGTTTGTGGACACACATTCACACTGATTCACAGATATGCATCCATGTGCACGAGCATACAGTACCATACACATAAATGCACTCAAAAACAGACACTGTACTACACACAATTCTTAATATTTCTGATTAATAATTTTATGGATTCAAGTGTAAGCAATGTATCTAACTCTGTATTACCATTCCTTGTGATAGGTGGGCTGATAAGCTGGATTTGTTGTCAGCCACAGCCACACAGGACCCCGAGGGCTTCCTGGGGCACCCTGTCAATGCCTTCAAACTGATGAAGAGGCTGAACACAGAGTGGGGGGACCTGGAGAGCCTTGTACTCAGTGACACCACTGAGGGTAAGGATAAAGCAGACCTGGTTCAAATAATAAATGAAGTGCCAAAAGTTTAGAAAATCACAGGAAAGTATTAGAGTATGGTTATAAGATAATAACAAACACTTCCAATACTATTTGACATTTGTCTGGTCCAGGGCTTTCTATAAATTTCCTGGGGTCGGCTGATCTTGGATGGATGTTTTGTTTGACTTTTAAAAGACACTCATTAATCCAGGGAAAGCTGTATATGTTTACTTGTTCAGAGCAATACTGTGCTGCTCATTCATACTTGATATGTTTTAATACTCAGTCACCTTTAACATGAGTTATTGAGGTAGAAACGAACATTATTCAAAACTCTTTGCCACATGTCTGGCTTAATAACACCATAATTCTCTCACTCAAGATCACAGTCACTCCAAGAAGTTTCACCATTGACCATTAGGAGAGAGTATTTATTGTCCATTGTCCATTGTTCATCCTACAATATCTTTCTCTGTGCTCTCCCGTCCATCTCTCTCAGGATTTATTTCCAACTTGACCATCCAGAGACAGCATTTCCCCACAGATGAGGACCAGACCGGGGCAGCTAAAGCTCTCCTCCGGTTACAAGACACTTACAGACTGGATGCCAACACCATCTCTACAGGAGACCTCCCTGGTAAGGGCCTTAAATCTATGCATACCACATCTACCTGGCACAAATCTCTGAATTTTGCCATGAAAGTCACAGTAAACAGCGGGCCAATGTGGGGATGGAGGGTTTTTCTTGGTTTCTGTGTTATTTACATTATAAAGGAGATGGTTTTCCTCTATGCCAATGTTCCCCTTGACATTCCCCTCTATCCTCTGCATACTAGGAGTGAAACACAAGAGCCATATGACGGTGGAGGACTGTTATGAGCTGGGGAAAATCGCCTATTCGGATGTTGATTACTACCACACAGAGCTGTGGATGATTCAGGCCCTGAAACAGCTTGATCAGGGAGAGGAGTCTACTATAGATAGGGTAACAGTGCTCGACTACCTCAGCTACTCCATCTACCAGCAGGGGGAGATAGATCGAGCCCTTGACTACACCAAGCAGCTGCTTGAACTGGGTGAGTCCCTCCACACTCTAATGAAGTATTTTTCCAATTTTTAAAAGTATACTGGGAGGCATGTTTTGCAATGAGAAGTGATAAGTGTCGCTTTAAATTCTAAAATTCCTGCTCAAGGCTAATAATGTCACATAAACATCAGATAGATTAGGTTGATGCACATTCTTATCAGTTTTCGTCACACACTTGCAAACATACCATACTTTATTTTGTTTTAGATAAGACTGTCAAAATGCGGAAATATACTTAATCTTACAAAACACATAAAGACATTACAAAGAAAGAAAAACACAATAGGATCGATTATCTAAATTGTTAGAATTACGTCAGTAAGTCAGATAAATGAAAAGATAAATTGAGCAGCGACATTCACTTTGGTTTGAACTGAATGACACACTAAACGGAGGTGAAGCAGAGAACATTTTCAAACCACACAGACATCATCAGGCCAAGCCAAAACCTCCATGCCACTACAAGTATGTGATGTTTTGTCTACAAACAATAAAGCTGTTTTTACCACGTATAGTTAGTGGTCTGATTAAAATCTCACTGGAATTTGTTTGGATTGTTTATAGGTTTGGCATTAAACAAAACAGTCTTCTGTGCAGAGACATCCAGAGATGTGGATAGAACTTCTCTTACCAATGTTTGTCGAAACTTTTGTGCCATTTGTCTACTTTTATTTATCAATAATAGTGATTTAACTATATTCAAAAAGGACTTTATATTCTTTATTCATTTGACGGTGAATAATTGTTGAACTCTCTAAACGTTATCTGATCAGATTAGACCACGACATTGTTGCAACAACAAGTTGCAGGATTTGGTATTAACAGGATTGGTGGAACAGTTTGACAGGTTGGTGATTGGTGTGATGGGATTCAATCTAGTGTGATGCTAGTAAGAAGGATGTCCTTTTCAATAGTGCCGACTGATAAATCGTATTTTCATCGTCATCATGATATGCGAGATGAACACATTGCAAAGGACAGCCTGAAATGCGATGAATGGTTACTGAAACACAGTATTCATTGGGCCCTGGGGCTAAGATTATAGTGATTATTATCACGCTGCAGCCTCTCCCTGCTCTGAATCGTGGCTGTCGTGGAGCTCTCCATATAAACACATACAAACACGCATACAGTGAAGTCAGCGAACAGCAGATCAGAGAAGCCGCGGCGGAGACAGTGAAGTGAAGATTACTCAGGTTGACGGCAACTATGCTCGTTACTGTAAGTAAGTGCAGTTAAGCCTTTATTTCCTGTTGCAGTGTATGTGAATGACATAAGCTAACAGGGAGTAAACATAGACCCAAGCTGATGCCTAGCAATAGGCAAAAAGTGTAAGCTATTTTGTTGACTTGCCTCTTAATGAAGGCTCTGAATGACTTTATCTTCCCCATTAGTAAGCAGTGTTCCAGTGTATGTGTCCAGGGGTTTTATTGTGAAGGGTGGAACAGAAGGAATGATGCGCTGTTGTTGTTGACAAGGTTGGAGTAATAAAGTTATTGCTGTCTTGGTGCAGACTGCGAAGCCTCCTTGTAATTATTTTATTACCTTCATGAATTATAGGCGCAATATAACCCTCGGCTACACAAGCTAAAACAACAAAAGCTGTTTAGCTTAGTTTGCCATGTATATTAAAGTTCTCGTAAACTGATCTGCTGGCTGAGACAAAGCAGCCCCTCCTCTCTCTAACATCACTGATACTGACTCACGTCAGTGTTCTTCATTCGAACTTCACTCAGGAATATGATTTATTTTATTGCCATTTTAGATTTGTTTCCAGTGAGATATTGAGTTTGTATAGTGACTTTGCTGTTGTAAACATTACTGTTGCTGCTCTAGAAACAACATTTAGCCTAGTTATATTTAAAATATTAAATTCTAATCCCTTTAAAGACATTGAAAAAATGTATAGCTAGTATGCACACTTTGATATTTATTTATTTTATTTGTAATATTGAACAATGTTATCTCACATCAGAGATTTTCCTCATATCGTGCAGGCTTACTTTTCAATGACCTATTGTCTGGACAGTGCCAAACACCATCCTACCAGCCTCGACGTTGCATATTCTAACCCACATTTATTTTCTAAAAAGTCCATTAGTTAGTAGATTAATACTCTTAATAATAGATGCTGCAATACATTCAACGTCATTCAATTTGAAACTGCTTCTGCTGAAGCGTTGGAGGTGACCTTCTTAAGCCTCATTTTCCTTCAAATGAGCCCCTGAATTAATTTGTCCTGTTTGTACATGTTGTTTCTGGGAACTGGATAAGGTCAGACTGAATAAATAGCATATAATTATCATAATGGAAGCTCAGTTATTTTGATTGCAGGGGGTGTGATAGTCTAGGTGACATTGCTGCAGTCCTCACTGTTTGTAATCACCACTATTATTTCTGTTGGTCTCTCATTTTCCCATTTTTAGACCCAGAGCATCAGCGCGCCAAGGGCAACCTAAAATACTTTGCGTTCCAGTTGGAGAAGCAACGAAAGGCTGAGGATGACAGAACACAAAAACAGAAGGAGCGAGGGAAAAGAGATACAACTGAAAAGGAGGAGAAGCCCAAAAAGAAGGTCTCCAATCAGCTGGTCCCAGAGAGGAAGAAGTATGAGATGCTTTGTCGTGGGGAGGGCATCAAAATGGTGAGGAAGACACAGAGATACACAAAAATGCAATTTCTAACTTAATAAATACACATATCAGTTTCAACTCCTTTGTTCCCTGTTTTCCTTTTCTCTCAATCAGACCCCCCGCAGGCAGAGCCGGCTGTTCTGTCGTTACTTCGACAACAAACACAACCCCATGTACGTACTGGCACCTGTCAAACAGCAAGATGAGTGGGACCACCCCTACATTGTCCGCTACCTTGACATCATCTCTGACAAAGAAATGGAGAGGGTCAAGCAACTGGCAAAGCCACGAGTAAGCAATTCTCTGTAGTTTTGGTGCTCCCACGATGCCATATGATGATTATATGAAGCTATATTGGTCACTTACAGTTAACTGTTATCTAGTAGAGTGGTTCCCAACCTATTTTCCTTAAAGCCCCCCCCCCCACTACTTCTGTCTAAGAAAAGCTGATTTTTGTATTTTTTTTATTAAATCATCTTTATTTAATGAATAGAACTTGATGGATTCGCCAAACGAATGCAAATACATAATATGATCTTTTTTTTGTAACGACTTAATTAATTTAGTGTCAGAGCCAAAATAGATTTGAAGTCATTGTGTTTTAATAAATGTAATTTATGATGTTGTTAGATTGCTGCTAGACCGCCCCGTTAATACAAGGGCGTTAAGCACGAGAGCAAATGTTGAAAATGTTGTTTTTGAAAGGCTAAACGCCAACAAATATGGATTGAAACTGAATATTTTGTTAGATTAGCAAAATATATATATATTTTTAAATAGATTTATATCCAGACTTCTGTACAAAACTTCAGAGCTGACAAATCCTGGCGCACCCTCTGTGATCTTTGGCGCCCCCTGAGGGGGGCCCGGACCCAGGTTGGGAACCACTGATCTAGTAGGAACATTCATTAGTTGCTGTTATGTGGTTTAGTGTGTTGAGGGGTGGGAGGTCAAAGCTGTGAGGCTGGTTGATGTGATTCTGCAAGTTAGGCAAACACACAGGCACACAGATCTTACTGTGTGTCTGTGTGTGGGTAAATCATGTCCCTGGCTTCACAGCTACGCAGGGCCACCATCTCCAACCCCGTCACAGGAGTGCTGGAGACAGCGCCATACCGGATCAGCAAAAGGTAAGGCATAGCCAGGAGCCGCCATGAGCAGAGGATATACTCGGAGAGAGCTGAGAGGGAGGAAGTGAGAGTTTCTCCTCTTTTTTCCCCTCAGTAACTCATCCCATTTCTCCGCTGTACTCCGTCGGCATCACTCCATTTCTCCGCCCTTCCAAAGCTTAAAGGCTCTTGAGCTCAGGCACCGGATCCAGCTAGAAACATTTTTTAGACTATTATTGGTCTATAAAGCACATTCCTTACAATATATTATCTCATGGTGCTTTCATCAATGACACAGATATGAAAGAGAAAAGGAAAATAATGCATTCTTAGAGCCAATGGATTTTTATTTATTTGGAAAAAAAAGAACGCTGTTTTTTGAGTATCTGTTTTGGATAGGTGTCTGCACAGGAGTCTGCTACAGAAAGGGGGAAAATGTGTTACTTTTTCTGCTAGTTGATATTAACATAGGTGCTTTTGTGAGCCAGGAGGTGTATCAGAGGCACTCATTGCTGGTAAATTTTCTTATTTTGAGATTTGTTTTTAGCATTGCCTTGTGGAACACTCTCTTGGCTCTTCTTAAGAATAACATTGACAACTTTTGACCGGATCTGCCTTTCTTTTCTCTCTCTCTTTCCTCCCTTTGCTTTCCATTCGTCCTCTTTGTGCTTATCACATTCCATCATCTGTTTTTCCCTTCTTTTATTTGTCTGCTTTTCCTCGACCTCCGTGTCCTTGTCCTGCGGGAACTACCATAGTTAAGGCGAGCCACGGTGCATGACCCCCTAACCGGGAAACTTACCACGGCCCAGTACAGAGTCTCCAAGAGGTAAGGGGTCACAGGTTTTTAGGAGGGCCACAATGCCTCCTCCTCCATCCTTCTCTTTATCTTTATGTCTGTGCCCTGGCTGAAACACTTATTGAGCCCTGCACCACCATGGAAAACATGAAAATGTGTCACTACACCTGGAAAAATAACACCAGAGGAGGTTTTAATTTGGTTTAAGTGAAAACTTCAACAGATTTCTGCCAGAACACCAAATTGATCTTAAACATAGTTTAAACCAAGATAAACAATCCTCTGTTGTTTTTTGGTGTAGCTGAAATATCCTTTCAGTTTACCCAGTGATTTAGGAATTTCCATGGAGCTACACAGTTGTGACAGATATTGTTTTCTTTCCCCCAACCATCCTTCACAGGTCATTTTGAGATCCTGAGCACTCGATCTCTATTCCCCATTGTGCTTTCCAGGAATGAATCTGCAACACATTCTCATATGAACTCCTTGCAGCTGCTGCAGTTTTACTTTGCTTCCTCAACTAACATTTCAGCAAGAACGATTAATAAACTTAGTAATAAACGGAGTTTGGGTGCACATACTTAAAAACACATAAATGTATGCTGCAAACGTTCGGAGAGAGAGATTGCTATTCTCTTGTCGATGTGAAGAAAGTAGTAGATGAAAGGACTGTTCCACTTCAATAGACGTGATCCTGTAGTAAGTTAAACTTTCATCCCACCCTTAAAAATAGCAGGCGTAGCAGACCACCAAAAACCAAAAGGTTTCTTTGGCTTTTCAGTTCTTGGTAATTAATGTTAGGGTGCGTGTGCCTGTGCATATGGGTGCAAGGGTGTGGTATTCCTTTGATGTTTTTTTGTATGTTTCAGCCAGCTTGTATATCCAAATTCAGTGAACGTCAAGTGAGAGAAGGAGCAGATGGATGAACTCAGAAGAGGTTGACCGCTCACTGAACTGGCTGCAAGACACATTAGGAAAAATGTGTTGGCTGACATTTGGTCCAGTACGCCTTCAAAAATATTACTTATTATCAACATAAACTCTTAATAAGAAAAGCTGACTCATCTCACTGCCTCCCTCGTGGCAGTGGGGGTAGGGAGTCAGCTCATAGGCTTTGTTATGTCTTAAAAATCCCCTAAATTTGAGAGTGTGTCAAGAGCAGATGTTGGAATTCTGTCTTTCTGTCGTCACATACGTGTTGGTAACTTCACATAAACTGTGCCTCCAATTCTCTCATAATATTATGTGCGGTTTTACAGTTTTTTATGTGCATACTGTGGCTTTTTAATACATTAGTTAGAAAAAAAAAGTCATTTTATGATGTGGTCTGCATAGCTACAGTTGTGTCATGTTATACCATTTCACTAGAAGGAGTTCATTGCTATGCTCAGACAAGAGCTTATTTTATCAGGGGCCTTCTCTTAGATTGGGGTGTGAGAGTGAGTATGAATGGCAGGTAGTGTCGGGAAAGTTAAACCCATGAAAATATTTTGCTGTAGTCCTCAACCAGACTCTTATGCGGAATGTCCACATGCTTAAGTGCACACATAGTTTGAAATCAGAACCAGCCTGTACCCTGAGCTGATTGGAGATTCTGAATCTCGGGCCGGTTTCCTATTTTTCATTTTCCACTTACTTTTTCTATCAACTGATTTGTATTGCCCAACTTCACTTTCTTTTCGAGCTTTTCATGGCAACTTTTCAGCATGACATGACTCTCAGTCGCCGATTTCAGAAGAAATCTTTTCTGCCATCTAGTGGACAAATATGTGCATCACTGACATACTGTATAGCACGTCCGTGTTCTTTCTCACTTGTTCTGCTTTCCCTCCTGTATTCCAGTGCTTGGCTCACTGGTTATGAAGATCCAATGATTGACAAGATCAACCAGAGAATTGAAGATCTCACAGGGCTGGAAATGGACACTGCAGAAGAGCTGCAGGTAAAGAGTTAGTTCATTAGTTGACGGACACAACACAATTTTTCTTTGATTTAAGTTTTATTTTACTCTGCAAAACCTTATTGAATCAACATAATTCTTAAATAAATGTGATGTAAATCTAAAAATCCCACTGCCCCTGCCCATCAGTTTGTGTGTTAGTCTATTGGAAACCTGATTCATAGAGTTGTGAGACTTAAATCATATTTTATTGATCTTTGTAGATTGCAAATTATGGCGTTGGAGGTCAATACGAACCTCACTTTGACTTCGGAAGGGTAAGAACCTTTGTGATTCACACGAGTGAATTTCTGTAATTGTACAGTAGTGTTAGTGTTAATGTGGCAGGACATTAAACCTGATATTGATTTTCTCTCCACAGAAAGATGAGCCAGATGCCTTTAAAGAGCTGGGCACTGGGAACCGCATAGCGACATGGCTCTTCTATGTGAGTAAACGCTTCCTAAATACACCTAAAGACCAGTGTTGTTAACTTTAGATTGAACTTACACCTTGGCCAAGCCATCTTAAACTCACAAATACAGAGTGTTATTATTTTTAAATTGTAGTCAAGATCCTAAAGTCAAAACACTGAATATCTCATCCTCACGGTGACCTATGTGTATAAAATGACATAATAAAGTAATGGTGCAGCCATAACAATGGCGTCATAGGTTTAAATAGGTCACTCAATATAAAAAACATTAAGCTTCAATTAAGTGTTGTAACTAGCAGAAGCAGAAAACACGATAGTGTCATAAAGTGGGAAATAAATGATTTGTAACCACTTTAAAATGTATTATGGAAAACCATTTGAAAGATTAGGGTCCATGGGACAAAAGCCTAGGATAATTTCAGTAAAAGGATGTTTGCCCTTCTTTTTACAAAAGAAAAAGTTTCATTAGGACGTGTCATGTCTCATTTGGTTTTAACTTTAAAAACAGTTTAGGGTAGGTTTAAGAAAATGAGGCCTTAAAGGTGCAGTGTGTAGGATCTGGCGGCATCTAGCGGTGAGGTTACAGATTGCGACCATAGATTGTATATATATAAAGATGGACGACAGGACAGCTCAACAAAAGTGAAGCCAAACCATCTTGATCGCCCCCTGGTGGCTGGCGATCGGTGATAAATACGTGATAAATCCCTTGGGACATGGGCCAAAATAAAAAGTCAAAGTACACGTCAAATAATTTTCCACCGCCCGATAACTGCTGCGCAGACTCTGGCTCCAAATTACGTCAAAATCTCAACATGGCAGCTCCCGTATCAGGGATATTTTGGCTTCACTTCTGTACAATGGGAGGAAGTGGAGATGCATCGTCCATCTTTATGTACAGTCTATGATTGCAACCAACTGAAGCATCTTCTGTGTGCCAAGCTTGTAGGAGAACTATGGTGGCTGATGCAAAAATGTGAAAATGCGAAATGCCGAACTACAGAACTATATGATTTGAAGTTTCTTTGCCTCTCTGTCTCTGTTGTAGATGAGTGATGTAGCTGCAGGTGGAGCTACTGTTTTCCCAGATGTTGGTGCAGCAGTTTGGCCCCAAAAGGTAACCGCTTACATTCCACCACTTATAATTACAATACCTAATTATTGACTCGGTAGCTGTGTCTGAATTGTGTCATGTTATGTAGCCATAGAATCCCTAGGTGTTTTTGTTTGTTTTGAAGTAATGTACACACTAAAAATAATAATTAGTAACAAAAGCGAATTGTGCAAAATGCTGTGAATGTTGTTTCTGACACCCAGTGAGGAATAGCACCAATTAGTCGGCACATTCATGCGCTATCCTCCTCTCACACACACAACACAATCCTCTAATAGGCAACCTTTCCATGCAAAACAGGATCATGTACTATTAAGCAAATGTCTGTTAATTCCTGTCATTGAAAGAATGTTTCTCGAGTCTACATACACTTCTCAGCATGTTTAAAAAAATACAAAACGTGTATTTACATTTTACGTTATATTCTGGTATATTATAATTTCACCTGTCAATAATCAGTGGGAATTAATTTAGGAGCCTGAGGCTGACTTTCTGACTTCCTGGCTATTCCTGGAGGGTTTGCAACACTGCTAACCTCCACTGTCTGTTGTCTGTGTGTATTCCAGGGCACTGCAGTGTTCTGGTACAATCTGTTTCCCAGCGGGGAGGGAGACTACAGCACCCGACATGCAGCTTGTCCAGTGTTGGTCGGCAACAAGTGGGGTGAGCTCCTCTTTGTCCGTTTCCCTATAAAACCATCAATAATTACACGAGTAAATATCTCTTATGAGAAAGTTAACTTTAAAAGCCCAGGGACATAAACTGGACTTGAGTTTGACTTTGTAACTTTGCAGACCTTTTACATGCACAAAAACTATATATCACACTAAAGGAAAGGGGGAAAGCATCATTTTCTTTTTCTGTCTTTAGTATCAAACAAATGGATCCATGAACGAGGCCAGGAGTGGCGGCGACCTTGTTCCTTAAATGAAACTGACTGATGGAAAAAGAAAAACTCCTCTTCACCTCCCGGACCTCTCTTTCTCTCTCTCTCTCTCTCTCTCTCTCTCTCCCTCCTTGTGAACCACCCAGGACCAAAGAACACCGTTGCAGATCACACGTGATACACATGGATACATCAGGGTCCAAATGGCTCACTCCCTCTCTACAAACACTCCCCTTTTTTTCCCCCCAGCTGTTATGCTCTGAGCACAGAGATTGTTTGGGTGAATGTCGAGCCCCTGGACAGTATTAGCATCACTGTGACAGAGAACATGTTCTTAAGATTGTGGGGTGGTTTGGAGAAACACTCGTGCCCTTTTCACTCCCATGTGTCTGCCTTTGCACTCTGTATGAACTCTAGCTCTGTGGTGACGGTATCCTTCAGTAGGGACTGTAGGGACCAGCTTCCTCTTTGGCAGTTTGACCTTATATGTACAGTTCACATTCATTGCATTCCTTTCATTTCATTAGCAGAGCAATTGGGGCGTGTGGTTTTTGAGAAAATTATAGGATTTTAAAAAACATTTTAAACAATTGAAATTCACCGGGGCTGCACGCTACTTCTTTGTAAAATGACTGTATATGCACCATCTTCAAAACAGTTTAATATTTTTCTTAAACTGGCTTTTTATTGAGAGGGAATCGAATTAGCATACAGAAGGTTCACTGAATTTCTTTATTTACATTTGGTAGAAATCTTTGCTTCCGATAACTTTTCCAATAACTAAAAAACAAAGTGCTCTGTGGAAGGAATGAAAAGATACATCAAAAAAAATGTCCAGACTCCAAAAATCTGATCACAATTCAGGGTAGTGTTTCGGTTGAAAAGAAAAACTTCATTCCCACTTTAAGTTGTGTAACGAATCAAAACTGATTTAAGTTGCATGGCTACATCTATGCAGTACATTTTGACATATCACATACCTTGCTGGTCTGCCTCAAAGCATAGTGTGTTTTTGTTTTAAAGTCATTTGAAAGGTCACACTATGAGATATTGTTAGATTTTTTTGTACTTGAAAATGAGGATGTTCACAAATGTGTGGGCAACACAACACCTGGATGCAGACACAGTTACATATGCACCCCAGTGCCGCGTATAATTTAGTATTTGTTCACCCTGATTGTCCCAGGACCCAAAATGACAATCAGCTGTCATTGAATTAGTAAAGAGCAACAAAGGAACAAGTGGTATATGAACATTAGGAGAAAGAAGAGTGAGGCTATACACACCACATTGTGCCATTTTAAAAACACAGTTTTATATAGAGTGAATAATTCTGGTAGGTTTTTTAACAGTGTCCAGTGCTTTTCAGTGTGAGAATATATATGGGTTTTCCAAGGAAGAAACATTTTTATTTATATGTCCCAAGCCAATTTTGTGTTGTTTTTTTTGTCTTAAAATGAAAGTGTTACATTTTCTACAATAAAGACTGTTTTTATTGATCTCAAGATAATAAACTGTCCTGCTGCTGTTTGTCTGTGTGGGGGTGTGGGTGTGGGTGTGTGTGTGTGTGTGTGTGTGTGTGTGTGTGTGTGTGTGTGTGTGTGTGCGTGGGTCTGTGTGGGTGGGAGTGTCTGTGTTTGTCTGTGTGTGGGTGTGTGTGGGTGATTTTTAGGGGAAGGTATGAAGGCATCATGTGACTGTTCAGTACTAATGACACCGTCCTCTTGTTCTTCTGTGGCAACCAGGGCCAGACGTCTGTCTTGTCAGGTCGGGAGGACAAGGGCAAGCGTGAGAGACAGAGAGAGAGAGAGAGAAAGAGAAGCAGCAGCAGCTCAGAGAGAAGAAAGTCAGGGAACTATCCCATCCTCAGTCATTACAGTTAATAATCCAGAGGGGGAACAGAACAGAAAGTAACAGCACAAGGATGATGACCATGGTGGAGACCACGTTGGTGCACTATGATAACGGCTACGAGGAGGTGTACATGAACCAGGAGGATGAGTGGGACAGGGACATGCTGCTGGATCCGGCCTGGGAACAACAGCAGAGGAAAGTAAGTCTGTTTAAAAATGATAAAAACTAAATTGTGATGACTATAAATGTGGTTTAGAGCTCAGTCAGAATTACATTTACAAGTTTGCAAAGTTCAAATAGTTTATTTGGTATTACCATATAACGCTAATACTCTCCCTTTAAGTTTCTTAAATATCAGACAACATAGTTTAAAGACAGCTCTGTTGAGCACACACCATAGTGAAGATCTGAACATCCGGTTAAGGCTTTCAAAATAAAAACACCTACCGCCTAAAAGTTTTCGGGTGCGTTAAAATTGATTAAAACGTGGAAAAAGAAACACAGAATTGCTTTTTTCTTTTACCAATAGACGCCAAACTGTTCTCAGACGCTTTTCTTAATTGATCAAATGCTGCACTTTACTGTCTTGATTGTTTTTATTATTTATAATTCTTGTGCCAGAGATTGCTCCAAAAATACAACAAAATTACAACAAGTTCAAGTGTATCAAATACAAGTGTATAAAATTAAAAAGTACTATTTCTAGCACCAGTGCCTAATAGAATAACAATTAAGTAAGATACATTTAGTAAAATGAGTAAATAGGATAAGATAAGTCAAATAAAAGAGGTAAAGTAAGCTAACAAACGAGCATAATGAGAACATAATCAAATCATCTATTTTTAAAATCATGCCACAAGGACGAATGAATGGGGCTGTCATAGTCTCAAACATTTAACTCCTGCCACAATAAAAACACATTTAACTAGAAATTACATTTTTACGTTTATAGATACTTAAAGGGGAACTACGCTCCTTTTTCAAAATTCATACATGTTCTTCCTATGGTCTAAGACAGTCCAAAAAAAATATTAGTAAACTTGAACAACTCTCTCCCAAAGCCAAAAACTAGAAGAAAAGCTATAGCTAGCTGGTCTTATTGCTCTGAAATGTATGTAGGAGAAGGCGTTTTTTTTTTCCACCGTTTGGAAGGGTTCAGTAGTTTTATTTTGAAGGACAGCGTCAGTCAACTTCCCGCATGGTTTTAGTTACGTTGCTGCAGACTTGACGCAGCCGGTGGGGGTCCA
>CAKALG010030842.1:0-21062 GCA_916700815.1 Helicolenus hilgendorfi | reverse complement strand
ACTGCACAAGCACACAACACAAAGCACACAGACAGTGACGGAGCGGTTACGGTCGCCACTGTCTGAACATCAGCCTCAATCAGTTTTAGGCTGATGTTCAGTTTGCACTCAGTGATCGAGGAATATTAGGGAGGTTCTACTGACTTGAAGTGCACAGCTGACAAATCTGAAGTCTTCTCTGACAAAATCACAGATTCAAGACATTTTTCTTGACTCCTGCTGGCGTTATTTGATATCAGTGATGTAGTATTTTGTACTGTATTTTCTTCTGTTTGACTGCCTTGACATAGTTTTGACTTTTTTAAGGGAACATAGTGGCTGAGCCCATTAGTATTTAATACTAACATCTCAAGAATGAGACGTGAGTGTGGATTCAGAACTAATAGGTTAACTGCACATGATGAATGTGGACTGTATAGTAGGCCAGTATGAACGCATTTCAAAGGTCTCTTCTTCAAGACTGTCTCTGGTTTACTCGCTTGGTCCTGCCGTCTTTTTCATGACCCACAGAGATGTGACCAATCAGTCATTTGAAATTTGCAGTGCAGCGTGTGCAGTTAAAACATTATCGTTTTCATCAGTCAATCTGAAATACAATGTTAAGATGTCAAATGCATTTCCAAGATTCCTTTGATCTTATGCTAGGTTAAGTGAAAGCATCTGTTTGAGCAGTTAGAATAATTCTGAATGCACCTTTTTAAAAAGTCTATCCGCAGTTCCAACTGCAGTAAGCTGGATCATATTGTAACAGTTGTAGCTGGGATTTGCCTGTAATTGTGTTTGAACAATCATTTAAGGCCGATTGAGACAAATCAGTCACTGGGTAGGAGGGGAAGGTTTCGACGAATTTAACTGCTGCAAGTGCCAAACGCAAAAACAGCGTCAGCCATTCTAGGAAGCTGAAGCTGCCAATCTGGTTCAACGCCTGCTGAATCCTGAGTGGCCACCTTTACCTCGACCTCAGAACAGAGAACGATTTGGTGATATACCTGAGAGTCAAGGACTGATCAGAGCAATACGGTGCACCGCTCCGGTTATTTTTCAATTTTATTGTATAGAGATCTGTTCAAAACTGAAAGGGACAGATTCAAATTCAAGATTTGTGTTTGATGATAGCTGGACTGTCAGAAATCCTAATCAGAGTGCTTTCAGGTGTGTATGAGATGCAGCTGAGGTTTGTCTCTGCAGATGGTTGCGTTATATTTTAATATATGGACATTTTTGTATAATAAAATACGTGTATCTTTGGTATTATCCTTTACTACACTATCTAATCCATTGCTGTGCACTATTTTCCTAGAATAGATGTGAAGTCCGAGTATATTTTTGTCCTAAATGGAGAATTTCATGTTCTAAGTTTGAAGATGTTTATTTGACACCCATATCTACGGAAGATTTAATGATTTCTGGCAACTTTTTTCTCACAATAGGTTTACAGAGTGATGACTTTGAAACAGCTATATACAGTTATAACAGAAAATATACATATTATTGCACAGTTTGTGTCCTGCCGGTGTTAATTTTAGTGCATATTATCAACCTGGTACTTAATTTCTACACAAAAACTGAATCAAAACGTGTCCCCAACTTTTTTAGCAAATGAGCCAGAAACTTTTGTAAGTCTTTTGTAAACTTTACTGTTCTTTGTGTTGTTCTTCCTCCTCCTGACTGCTTCCATCGTGTGCTTTTTATTTACATGGTATTGGTATAAATTGGTACAATAAATTTATGTGTAAAGTTTATTGATGGGAATCCTATGTTTTTTTTTCCTGTAGCACTTAAAGACATTTTGCCTTTGTCAGGACTAATTATAAATTGGATCCATAAAAAGCCTGTCAACAGTTAAGTTTGTTGTAATGCCCCCTTTTGTAAAATGAACCGTCACTTTTGTTAGGAAAAGTCACCATCAACCAAGAGGTGAGTTCAGTTTCCTACACACTTGACACTGTTGGGTGTGCATTTTTTTTTATTCTCAATGAAGATTCATAAAATTATACTTTTTCTTAAAAGTGGGCATCAGGAGTTTTCCTGAGTCTGCTGAGCAATATAACGTGTAAATGAGAAGTTGATATCAAATTTGCGTTTATCGTTTTGTAACATCCTATTAAACCAAGTTAAAAAGTAACACTTTGAGGCAGAGGTTTGGTTGTGTAAAGTTTATTGACAGCTGACATGTGGTTGTTATAAACTGTCTCCTGGACTTTGTGGTTTCACTGTGTCAAATGTGAAGTGCACAATATAATATAATCAAAGCGTCATTATGGTTTTTAAAGATGCCCGAAACTTTACATACCCTGATAGTTTGTGATGTTCAAAAAGCAAATTGTGTAGCCACTTGTGTTTGTATTATTATGTACTGTGTAGTATGACTTCTTAGCACACAGCTCACAGCATTTCTACTATTTTCAACAATGATTGTTTAGTTTTAATTTATTTGAGAGAAAGGACAGTTTTTCATCTGTAGTCCCTGGCCAAGGTGTAACAAACATCTTCTTAAAACACATCAAAACAGAACAAAAAGAGGGCATGTAGATTAAAAGGTTGGACAAGAACACACGATCGCTAGAAGTAGTAGAAGCCGTATGCTGTACCTATAGAACGACATTGCAAACAAGCAGGACATATACATACAGTAGCAGTGTGTATATATTAATCATTGTTTTGTATTAATCAGGCATCGTTTTAATTGACAGATCTATAAGTGTTTAGTTGTCTGATGTGAGTTGGGAACACATTCTACTCTCTTGAACCTCTAACAGACCAGGCTGACTGGCTAAAGGCACTTTTTCCCCGCAATGGAATAATGCAATCTCCTCTCATAGACCCCCTAGTGACATGATTAGTATCGGTTCTTCTGTTGAAATAGGCTGCAAGTGGCATTGTCATGGATGACTTAGTATACCAAGCACAAGTTTGCATATTCTATTAGGTCATCCCAATTTACAATCTGATACATTTTTAAAAACAATTGGGCAGTGATTGAAGTGCTTATTTGTGTAGTGATTTGAGTGGTTTCAGTGTACTATGGTTGGCCCGTGACCGGCTCTTTAACAGTAGTTCAAATGAGTGAAAATCATAGAATGTAGAAACATTTTAGCAGCCTCTGTAGATTAGCTTCTAATGAATCAGAAATTTGCAAGATTTAACTGGACCCCCCCAGCATTTAAATTTCTTGATTAGGTAAGTAAATTGTGTTTATATATCACATTCAGTCAATTGCCTCAAGATGTTTTACAATAAAATGCACTCAGCAAAAAGTAATATGTAGAAAAACAAAATTATTTGTTGCTGTTTCTACCTTAGAAAATATGTTTATTTTTGGTAAATGTTATTATGACATTCTAATGCTTTATCCTTAATATTGCACATTGTGGAATCAAAATAGCCAACTTTGTTTTCAATCATTTAAGTTTTATTTGGTGGCAAACTACCGTAGGTTGTAATGTAGAAAATGAGTCAAGAGGTCAAGTGTTTGTCATCTGTGTTTTACTGCTTTCAGTCTTTGGACCCTGGGTGGATGCAGAAAAGAGGTGAACCAAAGAGAAGATGCTCAGAGGTCTGATAACTGGGAGCTAGAGCACATCTCACACACACACACTGCCAGGTGCAGGGGAGTTTGGAGAAAAACTTAAAGCTATTAGGATGCGTAGAAACACACCTTGAGAAGTGACTTCAGAAAAATCAAAATGGACAGAAGAGAAAGAATGCTTCTGCAGCTGCTCAGCTTTGCTGCTCTTCTTGCTTGCGGTGAGTCTCTTTTTCATTATATTTTTGGGGAGGTCGAAGCATAAACTTGAGAGCACTGACCCTGGTTTTAGTTTTGTAATCCTTAAAAATAAAGACACAAGTGTATCCATGAACAAAAACCATATGAAATATGAACTGTGCTTTCAATATGTGTTTGATGTTAGGCAGCTGTTAGGGACATTGATAAAATAATTTGTGCTGTATTTTTGGAAGAAATTATTAGAAGTGCGCAGACCCAAGATAGAAGGGAGATTGTGTGAACCAGAATCTCATCATATGAAAGTTTTGTTTTAGCATAAAAGTAATAAAAAAAATGGCTAAAAAAACACTTGAACAAAAACAATATCGTAAAAGAGACTTCTGAAATTTACTTCATACTTAGTACTTAGTTGTTTAACTAATTTTCAACCAATCTTGCAACTACTATGTTCTGTCATCTCTGATAAAAAACAATTGCTTATCTTAATAATGTAACTAAAATGTCACTAGACACTTGGTTACTATTTTGTCAACGCTACCAATTGTCTTTAGAAATAAATGATGGTTTACATTGTAGAAGATTGTAGTATATTTTGTATTCTGAAACATTTTATATCAGTGGTCATCCAAGCTGAAGAGTGTTAATGGTTTAGTCTTTTAGGCACTGATGGCAGGTTTTTAGCATCTGATGTTTGAGAAGCCTTATATTGCATGGTGGCGTGTTGTTTCAGATGGAGAGTCACTTGTGAGGTGGTTCAACTTTACGTCCGTGGTGGTTTTCTTGAGGTCTTGCAACCCATTACGGATGCGTGCAAATCATGTGATGATTCTATAGTGTCTTGTTGTTGAAGTTGTTAAAGTCAAACATTACCCAAAGATTTGTATGAGAGTTGACTGACATGGCTGGACTGTGGATCTGTCATGGGACTTTTATGATTGATGGGCATTCAAATGATTCACCAGCTTGTGACATTCCCCCATCATCTGAGCAACTTTTTTACTTAACCATGAAAAGTAACTCTTCTTGCTGACTGAAAGATGTTATTGTAATAACATTATCTTGTAATCTGCGTAATGGTGCATCAATTCTACATGCATCCCTATTTTAAAAAAAAAACATGATTAACAGACCCCTGTGTTTAATATGTATTTAATTGCCCATTAAACTCAAATCTTAGCGTTTCATTGAGAAACATGATGGTAGTAGGATGTGCTGTCTCACATAATTACTGTGTTCTTTTTTTTTTTCCTATTCAAAATATCATGTTTTGTCATATGTGCACACTAACACTATGTTGTATTGTTGTGTTTTCAGGCCAATGCCAGTGTCGGGAAGGTTGGAGGGCCTTTGAGAGTAAATGTTACTTCTTTTCAATTGATAAAAAGTCATGGACGGAGGCTAATGCGTTTTGTTTGGAGCAGAACACCAACCTCATGAGCATTCAGGACATTCATGAGAGGGTGAGACGACACGCACAAGACTCCAGAAACAAGACTTGATCAAATATTTTACACACTGGGTTAATGTATGTTTATGTCTCATTTCTAGTTGTGGGTGAGTACACAAATCGGCACAGCGATCTTCTGGATGGGACTGAATGACAAAGTCTCAGAAGGAGTCTGGGAGTGGAGTGATGGGAGCCCTTTTATACCAAGCATAGCGTATGTAATACTGTTCCAACATCAGAAAAAGCATTCAGTTCATTCATACGTAAATAAAAAACACTCAAGGATGTGTAAAGTCTTTTTACTTAAGTTTGTTCAAAATAATCTCTCCTGTTTCAGATTCTGGATGACAGGCCAGCCTGATAACTGGAACGAGAATGAGCACTGTGGTCAGGTGGCAGGATCTAGCTTTGGACAGTGGAATGACGAGACCTGCAGTGTTAAGAGGAACTATATCTGCAAGTATATCAACAGTAAGTCCACCAACTGGCGTCTGTACTGTTTTAGATGTTAATCTCGTATTGTGAAGCTGTAGAGCTGAAACTCTTGTGCTAAGTTTCTTCTTCTTCTCTTCATCTATTGAAGCGCTAGAGCAAATTCTTTCTCCCTGGCTATGTGGGTAACAAAAAAAACTCTAAGTGGAATAATACTTGTTTTCATTTATGATTTCTCTGAAGTTTTTAATTTATGCAAAACCCACAATTTTTTTTAAATTTTCATGTAAAGTTGATCAAATCTCAACAAAAATGAGCTCAGATCAGAGACGGCATGGTCCCTCTAGACCAGGGATGTACAAACCTTTTCCCTTGGAGGGCCAAAAGTAAACACCTATGGTATTGTTAAGATGCAAAATGGTACTAGGATCCCAATTTGGCCTAATTGAAATTGAATATTATTTTAGCATTTACATAGTTAACCCCTTAAAACCCACCTGCTGAACACAATTAGGCTCATTTCCAGTCATACCCAATTTATGCATTTCCAAGCAGAAAAATTCAAATACAGCATTTTCAGAATAATAACACATTTATACTGCATTAAACAAAACTGTATGGTTTTGCCCCAAACCACATGTGATTATCATAAAGTGGGCATGTCTGTAAAGGGGAGACTTGTGGGTACCCATAGAACCCATTTTCATTCACATATCTGGAGGGGGTATCGGAGGTCAAGAGACCCCTTTGAAAATGGCCAGTTTTTCCTTTGGAGTGTTATTCAGCCTCCTTCCTAAGAAGATAACATGACAATGACCATGACCAATGGATTCCTTAGGTTTTCTAGTTTCATATGATAGCAGTACCTTCACTCTAACTCTAAAACTGAGCCTGCTACAGCCTCTGAAAGACAGTAAAGTCGGTCGGGATCGCGGGTCCTTTTAATTAATAAAGAAAAAAAAAAAAAGCTAACATCTAGTGGGCCAAATCGATCCTGATGGCGGGCTGAACATATTTTCTTTCCTGCTCTTTAGCCAATCCTGGCCCCCAGTGTGACTTAGCCAATGGCTGGGAACTGTACGGCTCCAACTGCTACAAGCTGAAGGCTGACACCAGAAAGAGTTGGGTGGCAGCGAGACATGATTGTGTGCAGGAAGGAGGAGACCTGGTGTCCATTATGTCACAGGGAGAAGAGCAGTACATCACAGGAAAACTGGACCCATCATGGGTTGACCTCTGGATTGGGTTTTCCACACTGGTGAGGAGGAACATAGTGTGGCATTAAGAAGCTCACTCGTCTGTTTATTATTTCTAAATATGAATATTGAGTACATCAATGTGAAGATGAACTTTGTTCCTCCAGAAATGCAACAAGATTTCATGTCAAGTTGAAGCAGGAAACATTGTCTACACCTGGTCTGATGCTCAAGCTCAGGATTACACTCACTGGGCTGATGGTGAACCTACAGGGTAAAATATCATACTGTTTACGTGTAATTTAAATATTAATTTTGCAATGAAGATTTAAACACATTGTCTTCCAACAGTGATGCACAGGCCGGCTTATGTTCTGCAATCATAAAAGATTCAACAGATGAATTTGGGAAATGGAAAGCCCATGTGTGCAGATATGAGCGTCCTTACATGTGTAAACGACCACTGAACAGTAAGCTGCATTGTTTCGGAAATGCGCAAAGATTATATCTGTTATTTTCATCATAAAAGTATGATTATTAAATAAAGATTATTTGCTGTTCCCTCCAACATTTTCCTGCTGTTCCTCTAAAACTCACCTCCAGCGATCTGCCCACCTGGCTGGGTGAGCTTCACTGGCAATTGTTACTGGATGGTCAGTAACATCAATCTGTTGACCACCTGGCACGAGGCCTTCACCAAGTGCTCCGACATGGGGGCCTACCTGCTGATTATAAACAGGTAGGAAAGAAGTATTTGCTTTTAAAGTCACTCACTATGTAACTTTTAAAAGAAGAAATAGTACAATCTTCATCTTACACATGAAAAGTTGAATTCATAAGCAGTAAAAGCATCACTGGAGTTTATTTTCTTGCAATAGGCTTTCTTTGTCTGGTATGACCACCACCCTTAAGGTTGCTAATGTCACCTAAGCCAATTAAAAGACATTACTGAGTCGGTTCGCTGACTTTATGTCTAGATTATGTTTTGGCCAGTTACATATAAATATTTCAAGATTCAAGTTAAAGCGACATTAATTGATTTTTGGCCGCTTGGGGCAGCAGAACAAGCTGAAAACGCAGGAGATTTTATTTGCAAATAAATTTGCAGAATTTCTTCCATAGTCTTTTAAGATTCATATCCGCAGTACACCTTTGAGCCACCTGAAGAAGCCTGAATGTTCATATTGTTCTGATAATTGTAGCCTAATTATAACATTGACTCTAATATGACAGGCCAGCGTACATTACGTTTGTTTTACTGATGAGAGGAAAAAACGAGAGCCTGTTCTCCGCCTAAATGCACTAATTTGGTCTCATTTATAAAGTATTTAACATGTGTATATGTTTCCAATAACACATGTATAAAACAAATTGTGATTTATCAAACGTATATCTCTTCGAAATTACCAATTCAAGGTAATATAAGGTGATGCGGAGTAAAAGTGGTCAGAAACGTTCATTAATGCACAAATTCTTTCTGCTCTTCGCACTTTTCTTACGATTCATAGATGAGGCCTATCCTGAACTGGGTCCCCAGAAAAAAAGTTTGGCAAACACTGTTTTAGCCAGTTACCTATTTACACATCAAGCAGACACAGAACAATGAGATGAATGACCAATATTCACTCTTTTAGCTCCGTTTTTGGTCTCCTCCAACTCCTGAGGGAAATATCTGTCACTTTAGCTACCAAATGCTCCACTAAGTTCACCAACAAACTTTGTCTTTTTTGCAGTTTGTTGCTGGGTAGATAGTATACGGGAGGTTTATCAGAGCTCTTTCATTTAAAACAGCTTCAGGCTGTGAGCCGTAAAACCAAAACAATGAGCTAAAAAGAGGCTAAAAAGCTATGTTGCAGAGCAGAACTGCAGGAGAACAGTATAAATCTTACCCTGTCTGTCATTTCTGTACTGTTCCTCGTGTGCAGTCAAGAAGAACAGTTCTTCATAAATGGGAACCTTCCAGACTTTCACCAAGTGGACATTCCTGACATCTGGATCGGTTTATCAGGTACTCCAAATGCCAAATCATTTAATGCTCACTGTGAAACGATAACAAAAAATATGATTTGTGAAAATGCCCTTTCTAATAATTTTTCCGGTTTCTGATGTCATCAGATAAGGATCAGGACGGGGTTTTCAAATGGGTGGATAAAACCGAGATAACTTTTTCCAACTATGGTCCTGGTTGGCCCAGAAACACTGTAGGCACCTGGGACTGTGGGCAAATCTTCACAGGTAGACTTTACTTTATATTACTCTACCATTCTAGCCTTAAACTGACACATATGTTTTCAGTTGAGACTGGCATTGCAAGACCTTTATGTTCTCTTCCAGGAAATTATGAGGGCAAATGGGAAACGACCAACTGCTTCAAGAGCCTGGGTTACATTTGTGAGATGACAGGTGGACAAAACCCCAAACCAACTTCAGCTCCAGGTCAGTCAGACATGTCATGTTTCCTCTTCACGTACTGTCTAGCTAAAGCTGTGTTGATAACTGTTACATGTTTTTTGCTCCAGATTCCCACTGTGACCCTGGATATTTGTTGTACGGGGACTTCTGCTATCATTTTGAGGCTGAGTTGGTGAAAAACTGGCAGGATGCTGAGGCTCACTGTGTCACACAGCAGGGTCACCTGACAAGCTTCCACTCACAGGAAGAACTGAGTTTCCTTACCTGTGAGCGGCTACGAAAGCACTCTAGTTCATCCAATTATCGTTTAATAAATTATATGAATGTTGTAAATATATTGTTTGAAATTAAAATGAGCTTGATGTTCTTGTCTTTTATCTTCAGCTCACATGCCAGGTGAAGCCTGGGTGGGTTTGAATGATATCAGTGTTGAAAACCAGTTTGTATACACCGATGGAACTCCTGCAGTAAGTGATAAAACCATGAACATACTGTGTGATGCACATAACTGTAAAATGATATAAGTTTGACACCAAGAAATTAAAGGGGACCTATTATGCTTTTGTGCTTTTTCCCTTTCCTTTAGTGTGTTCTATAGTTTTGTTTTGTGCATGTAAAAGGTTGGCTAAGTTACAAAGCCCAAAGGTCAGCCCAAAGGTCAGGCCAAAGGTCAGGCCAGCGGTATGAGAAAAGTAAAAGTGTTTTTCGAACATTAATGCATGTGAACATGTTTTAGTAGAAAAGTATGTACCTTAAAATAAGCATAATAGGTCCTCTTTAAATAATCACCTTGAACATCATCATAATCACAAACATTTGAAAATCATGGGATCCTCCATGGGAAGATTTTGGTCTCTCCTCAATGTTTCATTATGGGAAAATGCAGCAGTATGACATATGTAAAGCTGCTCATGATAAAGCAACACTTTCTTTTCTTTGGATCTCAGGACCTCCTCCCATGGGGGCCCGACCAGCCAGACAACTGGCAGGATGACGAGGACTGCGTACACCTCAGAGGGATGACTCACCATGAACCTGGGAAACTCAATGATGATTTCTGCACCGCCACAAAGGAATATATCTGCAAAAAAGGTCTGATACACTATCTTTTTTTTATTCATATGCCTCTTGTGTTGGATTCAGACTGTATTTTGTAGTTATTGTTTGTCTTGTCTCTCCATAGCCAAGGGACAAGGACCCCCTCCCCAGCCCCCGACATCTGGACCAGGTTAACTTGATACTACACTGATCAGTACAAACACGAAACTGATAATGTGTTTATCTGGATATGTGCATATATGGACGGTTGTGTTTGTTACAGGATGGAATGAGAAATGCGGCGCTTGGATGGCTGACCCTTTTAACGACTACTGCTACCTGTTTAACTACCTGTCGATGAGGACGTGGGCAGAGGCTCGAGCCGACTGTGTCAACCAGGGAGGAGACCTCGTCAGTATCACCGATCCCTTCGAACAGGCCTTCATACAAGGTTTGACCTTTACACCTTTACTCCAATGTTCTGACGTGTGATTTTTCTTTTCCTTCTGCACTGATCCCGATTTAGTTTATTTATATTGTTGTTTATTACTTATTAATTTTTATAAAGTGTACATCAGGACACAGTGACATCACTGTTGCTTGTTACAGGTGCAAGAAAGCACACTTCTGACCACACCGAAGAAGTGAAACAGGCTTTAAACTTTCTTCCACACCGAACTTTATCTGCTAGAAAGGACCTTTTCGGGACCTATTCTTAAACTTGACTCCCATTAATTTGTATTTTTCTCAGGTGTGATCCAGCTGAGTCCCACAGGTATCTCTCTGTGGATGGGCGGTCATGACTCCGTCACTGAAGGCGGCTGGGAGTGGACAGATGGTTCTCCTTTCAGATACATCCGCTGGGCTGCAGGTTAGTTTGAAGAATATGTCCTGCACGATTTCTATGAGAAATGTATAATGATTATTGTCTTGCAAAAAAATGACAACTGAATTCCCTTTCTTCGTGCTTCTTCACAGGTAACCCAGACAACTATTACGGTGAAGACTGCCTGTCTATACTAATTAACAATGGCTACTGGAACGACGACAACTGTGCGTACAAAAGAGGATACATCTGCGAACGGAAAGGTGAGATCTATGCTATAATTGTTGTTGTTGGTATTTGCAAACAGAAGACTACGGTATATTCAGTGTTAATACATGTTTTTAACACTATACTCATGTTTCCTCTTTCAGGAAACACACCTGAGCCTCCTCCACCTCATGATGGTAACACAAAGTGACAGCAGATAAATAAATATGTTATGATCAGATAAATAGTAAATACTTGATCTGCGAATCCTTCCTGCTGCAGGTTTCATGACGGCGCTGATATGCCAGGACTCCTCTGCTGTCCTTCACTGTCCAGCCGAAAGTGTAATTAACATCCAGTCGGCTTTCTACGGACGAAAGAGCGATGACATCTGTCCACACATGGGTGGATCAGCAGGTGGTGCTGCACAGTAGTCACTCTTGTCAATGTGTATTGTTGCCCTTTTGACTGCCAATCGTTCAAATCAAATTTTAAAAGTAAATATTGATCTATGCTTAACCTTAAATCTGATCACTGTTCTGTAGGAAGCTGCACAGTGCCGGGTATTCTTCCTTACTTTAGAAAGGCGTGTGACAACCGTCCCTTCTGCTTTGCGTACGCCCATGTGGAGGAGGACCCCTGTCCCGCAATTTCCAAATACCTTGAGATCGTCTACAGCTGTGAACAAAAAGGTGGTGCTTTCCTCCTCATTCTTTGAATTTTGTTGTTTAAAATCCAACCTCCATGTTTCCTGGAGAATCACTTAATGCCCCTGAATTTGTTACAATCACAGCTTAAGGCTAATGTTTTGTGATTTGGCTGCTTGCAGTGTGTCTGCATGGCCTGGGTGTCAAGGACGGGAACATCTCAGACTACCAGCTCTCCGCTTCTTCCTCCATTGGTCAATTTACTCCTAACAAAGCCCGTTTAGATGGGAATTCCTGCTGGATGCCTTCAGGAAGCCGTACGTACCAACCCAGCACATACAAAATAATGTTTTCATAGATGGTTAAAGGTGAAGACAAGGTTTCATATTTATGTGATGTTGAATTGGTATCCTCACATTGTTCTCATGCTATATCTAATGTCCCCTTCTCCAGCAACCTCAAGCTGGATCCAGGTAAACCTGGGCCAGACCAGAAAAGTAACAGGAATAGTAATTCAGGGTTGTCCTCAAAATGACCACTGGATCACCAAATTTAAGATCCAGCACAGTACGGACGGAACGACTTGGACTGACTATACTAATGATGGGGAGGTGAGTAAGGAGACTAGCCACCCGCCAAACTTGAAGATTACAGAGAGGTCAAAACCTTTCTGGTTCAAAAGCAAACTGAAGACGGAGAACAGGTTGTCATTTTGGATTTCCTTGTTTTCCAGTTTTTCCCAGGCTCAACAGACCGAGACAGTCCTGATACGCAGCTGTTGGGTACACCTGTGTCAGCTCAGTACGTCCGCATCCTCCCACTGGAGTTCAGCGGTCAGGCAGGCCTTCGTTTCGACATCTTAGGATGCACACCGGACTGTAAGAAAACCAATTTACTAGTGTTACAAGTCTACGTCCAAATTCCAACAAAATACATTTTATTAACGTTCAAAATCTGCTGTGATACTGTAACAAATAAACACTGATGGTCAATAATGAAAAATTTTGGTTGAACAGATGCTATCACATGCGGCAATAAGCCCAACTTCAACTTTGCCAACGATAAAATGACGTGAGTGAAATATTTTTACATATATAGTGATGTACTGCATATTATGTGTAGCGTTTATATTTTGAGTGATAATTACGTACATTTTTTTTTATATAATACATTAATTTTTGTGATATTTCCATTCATCATACACATCTGGAGCAACTGATTCCCACTTGTCTTTCAGCGTCCATTGTCCAGCACGCTGTGCCGATGCTTATTACAGAGTGTATGGCACAGAATCATATCGTGGGGTATGTGAGTGTGTTGTCTTATCTGTATTATAACTTCTGTACAGTGTTGAGGAAAGATGTTTTTTAAATGTAAATATATAATTCTCTCTCTGCTCTGTCTCCTCTAACAGGACTCAAACATCTGTGCTGCAGCTATCCATGCTGGGGTGATATTAAATGACATTGGGGGAGACTGTACTTTGTTGAAGGCTGCAGGAAAAGACTTCTATTCTGGCTCCACCAGGAACGGCATCACCTCAATACAGTAAGTAGCTGAGTTTCACACTAAATCCCTTTTCCTTGTGTAGTGCAACAGTCCCTGGAGGCTAATTCAATAACCTGTTTATTTCTCTACAGATACAATGGAAACTATGCTGTGTCTTACGTTTTTGCAGATGGGGGTGAGTTGAGATGTATTTTAAAGTCTTTCCTCTGAGCAGACACTATTTTTTTTTTTTAATAAAAAGTGAATATTTGTGTGTTTTTTTGTGTATTTTTCAGTTCATGATGATTGCACTGATTCTGAATTCTGTCCTACAGAGCTGAGGTGTTCAGGGCCTGACTGGTATGAGTTTGGAGAGTTCTGCTACAAACCTTTTGGGGACAAAAAGACATGGAATGATGCCCAGGACACCTGCAGGGCTCTGGGTGCCGAACTCGTATCTATCCTCTCGATGAAGGAGCAGAGCTGGCTGGAAAGCTACCTGTACATGGGTATGGATCATACACTGTATATAAAGTTTGACGACGCGTCTCTCTACTTCCTCCCACTGTACAGAAGGGAAGCCAAATATCCCGGATACGGGAGCCAGAGTCTGCACATTAGTGATCGGGCGATGGAGCTGCGGCATCAAGGAAACCCGCTCAAACCAATTGCGATTCGAGAACGCAGCTCGTCAATGAAAGAGACTCATAGCTGCCAATCATGACGTCTCACCCCCTTTTTGTTGCCTCAAATAAATAATTAAAACCAAACTTATCGAACAAATGAATACATGAACATACATCAGCGTGATAAGAACTACCTAAAATGACAGAAACAGTATCTGGGAAAAATGTATTTGACTTATACTTTGATTTTTTAAGTTTGGCTCATACTGCAGCCAGCCACTAGGGGGCGATCCAGATGTTTTGGTTTCACTTTTGGGGAGCTGGCATGTCATCCATCCTTATATACAGTCTATTGTGTGGATCTAGAAAAATAGGAAGTGAAAGCTGATTTAATGCTTAAAAAAAAGTAGAAAGGAGGTTGAAGGAAACAGTTCAGATAACACTTGAAATTAAAACATTAAACAGTTAGGGCTTCTGATTCAATTTTGACTATCAGCTTGTGGTCTTTGGTAGGCTGCCAAGATAGAGAGAAGAAAAAGAAAGCATATTTAAAAAAAAATAATAATAATAATTTTGTTCGGGGCCGTCTTTTACAGCCACCAGTGACGTGTGGACTGGTCTAAATGACCTGGTTGTGACTGGTATGTTCACCTGGTCTGACGAACACATGGTGAGCTTCACTTACTGGGCTCCAGGGGAGCCCAACAACCACGATGGCTTCAGTGAAGACTGTGTTGAGATGTTACACCAGGTGAGAAGGGTGGAAAAATAGTCTCACACACTAGTAATTTTATACTATCTTTGCAGTGAATTGTGTTAATTTTGCTGTTTATTTCATCTCCCTTCCAGACTGGACGATGGAACGATGTGTCCTGTACAGAACTCAATACCTACATATGTAAAATGCCCAAAGCACATTACCCAGTGCCCTCTGTAAAACCCACTGTGTACGGATGTCCTCAGGTAGGACGAACTCTAATCATACATTTTATTTTTCCAATTTTTCTGTTCTATTTTCAAGCAAAGATTCAAGTTATGATGCCTGTTGAAAAAGAGCTACAGTGCATGCAATAGCCTCACCTCTGTAATATGTGTCAGGGCTGGGATGCATACGGCTACAGCTGCTACTGGATGGAGGAGACCCCCAGGACCTGGTCGGATGCTAAGGCTTTCTGTAAAGACCAGGACGGCTTCTTGCTGCACCTTGGAGACATGTGAGTGACAACCCATTCCTATATTATCTCCTCAAGGAACAACTCTTATTTTTTAAATCATACAGGCAAAGTTGTTACATTCTTGTTTAGATTTCTTTATGTTCTCCTTTTCTGGATAGCAATAGCGTGACACATTATTTGCCCTCACCCTTTATAGATGTGTGTAAAGTGGAATATGTAGGAATTGAATGTTATTGTGATGTTGCCCTTCAGGTTCTCTCTGGATAATATTCTTTGCCACATGTCTGATATGTTAATAATGGTGGCAGATTGAGCATCTTAAAGATTCTGTCATCATAATGTAACAACGTGTTTGGCTGGAGTTTTTGATTCAGTTGTCTGTCTGTGTTTCACTGCAGTTATGAGCAGTCACATTTTACAGTGGCACTGTCGGGAAAGACTGGTTTGTGGTGGATCGGCCTGCGTGCTCAAGGAGGAACAGGTGGATGGGTCGACTACATCTGGGACAACGGCTTATTTCTCACCTTCACTCACTGGGACAGAGACCAGCCAGGTACAGACCTAAGACTTACCCTAATATAAGCTGGACAGAATAATACAGTATATATACATTTGGAAAACACATGACCTTTTTGTCTCTAGATAGCGGAGATGGTACTTGTGTGGCTATGACAACGGGTCCGATCGGTGGTTTCTGGGATGACAAGCAGTGCACAGAGACACACTCCTTCATCTGTGAGAAGCTCAGGCCCGACATCACCCCACCCACCCGACCCCCGACTGTTACTCCTGTACCGGGTTGTGCTGATGGGTGGTCGGCTCTGCCTCACTTCAGAAACTGTTACCGGGTATATAAAGCAGTGGATTAAACAATTAAAACCATGATTCTTCGCAGAGGGAGTTGAGTCGGTGTTCAATTTTCAAGTACTGATTTACAGTATTGGCTGATTTATTACAGCTCTTCCACAATGTGGACTGGTCCATGAAGAAGAGCTGGGGAGCAGCACTTGAGGACTGTGTCGCTAGACGAGCTAATCTGGTCAGCATCCACAATCAGGAGGTGGAAGAATTCCTGTCTCTGTACAGCAAAGCCACCAGCAAGTGGATCGGCCTCAAGCACAACCCTACAGAAGGAGGTTAGTATAATGTGTGTTTTATAGAGTGGACCCCAGTTTAAAAAATAATTGTGTACAAATAAAGAATACACAAAAAAACTCATGACTATTCCCATCATGTAGGCTATTCTTGGAGCGATGGCACACCTCTCTCGCACACCAACTGGGGTCCCGGGGAGCCCAACAACCACGAAGGCCGTGAGGAGTGTGTAGAAATGGTGAGCAGCTCCAACGGGACCTACTCCTGGTGGAACGATCTCAACTGTGATGCTCACCAGGACTGGATATGCATGATTAATAAAGGAGAGACCCCCGTCCTGCCCCCAGTGCCCCCACCACCAATCCCAGGTAAACCGTTCCCACAATGCACCTGTCCTACCTACAAGAACAAGTTTTTGTTTTCCTAGTGTTTATTTAGAGCTGAGGTAGTAGAGAGAGCAACTTTTACAAGTCTGAAACTTAACTTTTGATACAGCATGTTTGGAAATATTTCTCTTGAAAGACAGATGTTAAATATCGGAGCGGTTAATTTATTGTATGGCAAAAATAAATAAATTATACTTGAGAAAAATACACTACAGGTAAAAGAGCAGCAGAGGTGGAAAGAGTAGAATAGTTTCCTACTCAAAAAAGTTACTTTATTGTAATGTTTTTCTTACTTGGGCAGAATAATTATTGGATATCATTTTTCCACAAGCTGAGCAGAAAGAACTCAAACTATATTGCCTTAAGCTAAAAAATAATTACAATACATACAGTGAATAAAATAAAGCCATAATGCACTTTGACACTATGTCAAAGGCCTCACAGTTTGATGTTTATAAAGATCTGAAAACATGTTGTACTAACTCAAAATACTTCAAAATGTGCAATTACACCCAAAGCTTGATAAAACTACATTACTTTAACATAAGTAAATGTAAATAGCTATTCCCACTCTTTTTTGATACCTACGCTGTGTCCAAAATCACTCCCTATTTACTATAGAGTGAAATATATCTACCCTCTGAGTGTTAAATGTATGTACTGTACTGCACTATTGTGTACTGTGGAGTGTTATTTGGCCTCCTTCACGACAAGCTAGTATGACATGGTTGGTACCGATGGATTCTAGTGTTCATGCGCCAGTATTTTCACTCTAGCTTTAAAATTGAGCTACTACAACCTAAAAATCGCAAGTTGCGTTAATGCGTTAAAGAAATTGGCGGCTTTAAAAATAATGAGTTAACGCATTATTATTACTTTGACAGCCCTATACCTCATATATTCATTCGGTAAGCTTTTTAATGTAAGTGCAATGGAGTAAAGTAACAAGCAGATCATCTCCATGTTTGTTTTCTCGTCTCATCCCTCAGCTCCTGATTGTGGTCCTAACCCTGGCTGGAGGAAGGTCAACGACACCTGCTACTACTACAACGACACCGACATAGTGGACTTCCACACAGCCATGCGGCGCTGCAGACACGAGAACGCCACACTCGTCTCCATCCTCAACAGAGACGAACAGGCATACGTTAACACCATGGTGCGTCTCTTTTTCCTTTATCAGAATATGTTGTAATATGTTACAGTGAAATATGTTTGTGTCATGTTGTGCTGCTCTTCCAGGTGGGGACAGGCGAGGTTGCTGCAGGTTGGATTGGGATGATGATGTTTGGCATCGCAGGTGGACAATACATGTATGTGTATTTCTAAATGATTGGAGTTGAGGTGAATTTAAAAGGACAAATCTTCCCAAAATTAGATATCACATTATTTTTATAATCTAGTACAGCTCAGTTTTTTTTGTAAATTTGATTTGGTCTTTCCTTAATCTGAGTAGAAGACTGTGGTGAGGATGTCACCAGAAACATATAGTGCTGGGACAACATCAAACCACTCACTGTGAATTAAGTGGAATATGAAGACATTTTCTGATTCAAAACTATGTGATCAACATTTACATAACTTGGATTTGATATGAGTCACTAATTCAATATCAATAGTAAAACTCTCAATAAATGGTATCATCAATTTGAGCCTTGGTGATCTGATTTGCAGCTGAGAAAGGACGTCTGTACAGTAGATGTTTATTTTATTGTCCAAATTACCTCAAAAGCAAAATGTAAATTCTGCTCCAGAGAGGACTTTCTCTTTATGATGTGCACATAAAAAAGGTCAACGCCTCTCTGTTTTACCTGCCCAGGTGGCTGGACCACTCCCCTGTGATATACACTCACTGGGGTCCAGGTGAACCCAACAACGCCAACGGGGAGGAACAGTGTGTTCAGATGAACAGACATCAAGGTATTGAAATTCAATTCATTGGACAATCACAACCAATTAGATCTGTTTATTTATTGTGCTGAACGGACTCCTGTTGGAGATATTTACATATGAACTCTGGCTTGTTAAGGTGGATGGAACGATGCAAACTGCGGTCGGGCTGGAGCAGGTTACGTCTGTAAGAAGTTCCCTGGACAAGTCGTCACAGATCCTCCACCCACACAGCCCTGGGATGGAAACTGCCCTGCAGGTAACACACACTTTTTAAATATAAACATTAATCATCCAAAATGATGTGTTATGTAGATAGGTATGTCATATTTTAGAGCATAGTTACTCAAAGTGCGACCCACGAGCTAATGGCAGCCTTTAGAAACCTTCTGTCTGGCCCCAGAATGTGACGTGAAATGCATGCATTATATTTTAATAATCCACGGAACATTTAAATACTTTTAAACTTAACTTAACTTAACTTAACTTAACTTAACTTAACTTAACGGGTTGCGTTCTGTCATCAATTCTAGCGCTGTTAGCTAAAGTTAGCGATTTCGGTGGAAAAATATATTTTGTTTTATGTGCCCCTCAGTCATCAAACTATATTATGGCTTTTATTTATGACTTTTTATGACATACTATGCTCTCTGTCTCTCTCGCTTGCTCTTTACCTCTGTCTCTCGCTCTTTACCTCTGTCTCTCGCTCTTTACCTCTGTCTCTCTCTCACTCGCTCTTTACCTCTGTCTCTCCCTCTTTACCTCTGTCTCTCTCTCTCTGTCTCTCTCTCTCTCTTGCTCTTTACCTCTGTCTCTCTCTCACTCGCTCTTTACCACTGTCTCTCTCTCACTCGCTCTTTACCTCTGTCTCTCTCTCACTCGCTCTTTACCTCTGTCTCTCTCGCTCTTTACCTCTATCTCTCTCGCTTTTTACCTCTATCTCACTCGCTCTTTACCTCTGTCTCTCTCTCTCTGTCTCTCTCTGTCTCGCTCTTTACCTCTGTCTCTCTCTCACTCGCTCTTTACCTCTGTCTCTCTCTCACGCTCTTTACCTCTATCTCTCTCGCTTTTTACCTCTATCTCGCTCGCTCTTTACCTCTCTCTCTCTCTCGCTCTTTACCTCTATCTCTCTCGCTCTTTACCTCTATCTCTCTCGCTCTTTACCTCTGTCTCTCCCTCTGTCTCTCCCTCTTTACCTCCATCTCTCCCTCGCTCTTTACCTCTGTCTCTCTCGCTCTTTACCTCTCTCTCTCGCTCGCTCTTTACCTCTCTCTCTCTTGCTCTTTACCTCTGTCTCTCCCCCTCACTCTTTACCTGTCTCTCGCTCGCTCGCTCTTTACCTCTATCTCTCTCTCGCTCGCTCTTTACCTCTGTCTCTCTCACTCGCTCACTCTTTACCTCTCTCTCTCTTGCTCTTTACCTCTGTCTCTCCCCCTCACTCTTTACCTGTCTCTCGCTCGCTCGCTCTTTACCTCTATCTCTCTCTCTCTCGCTCTTTACCTCTGTCTCTCTCTCGCTCTTTACCTCTGTCTCTGTCTCTCGCTCTGTCTCTCGCTCGTGATATCATCCAATCATCAATGAAATATGATGTAACGTCTTTACCTCCCTTCCCTTCAGGTTGGATGCGTTTCAAAGACAAGTGCTTCATGTTCAAAGGGAAGGAAAAGGACATTAAAGGCAACTGGTCTTTTGCTCGGAGCTGGTGCAAAGAACAAGGAGGAGAGCTGGCAGTTATTGATGACAAGTACGAGAATGGTAAGCTGAATCTCTGAGGCGTGATCGGTCCGGTGGCAGCAGGTCAAAGAGACTGCTCTCTATATTTGAATCCTCTCCTCTCCTCTAGACTTTGTTTCGAGTTACCTCAGGGACCTGGAGCTTCCCACGTGGATCGGCCTGTCAGATCTCTTGTTAGAGAATCAGTACGCCTGGAGTGACGGGGTCAGCCCTGTGCTGTACACCAACTGGAACGACAAGGAGCCCAACAATGCAGGAGGAACGGTGAGGATGCTTTACTTTCACTACAAAGTTAAATAGAATTGTGAGTACAAAGATTCACAATGTTGCCCACCTGATTTGCTCCAAATAGGCAGGACTAAAACCTACACTGCTTAAAAAAGCTCATATGTATAGTAGATGGCTTTAAGATTTGTTGTCCTTCTCAACAGGAACACTGTGTGGCGATGACTCACAGCCATCTGGTGAGCGGCAAGTGGAACGATGACGCCTGTCATAAGAATCATAGCTTCGTCTGCTACAGGAAGAAATGTCAGGAAACACTCCAATTTGTTCTTTCTGCTCAAATACATTTCCCTTTTAGTAACAGATATTACAGAAAACAGCTAAATCCCTGTCCAGGCCTTACTTTAAGACATTTCTCCGTCTGCTTCCACATCAGCGAGCAGCATCGACCCTCCACCCCCAACCAAGAGCCCCTGCCCGCCTGGCTACATCTCCTGGTACCTGAACTGCT
>CAKALG010030841.1:0-22506 GCA_916700815.1 Helicolenus hilgendorfi | reverse complement strand
GCATTCTAAATTCCAAACTGAACATTCCGGAATTGTAATGTAACACGTTCTAAATTCCAAACTGAACATTCCGGAATTGTAATGTAACACGTTCTAAAATCCAAACTAAACATTCCGGAATTGTAACGTAACACGTTCTAAATTCCAAACTGAACATTCCGGAATTGTAAATCCCAACTGAACATTTAGTAATTGTAATGTAACAAGTTCTAAATTCCAAACTGAACATTCCGGAATTGAAATGTAACATGTTTTAAATTCCAAACTGAACATTCCGGAATTGTAAATCCCAACTGAACAGTTAGTAATTGTAATGTAACAAGTTCTAGATTCCTAACTGAACATTCCGGAATTGAAATGTAACACGTTTTAAATTCCAAACTGAACATTCCGGAATTGTAAATCCTAACTGAACATTCAGTTTTTGTAATGTAACAAGTTCCAAATTCCAAACTTAACATTCCGGAATTGTAAATCCCAACTGAACATTCCGGATTTGTAATGTAAGACGTTTTTAAATCCCAACTGAACATTACGGAATTGTAATGTAAGACTTTCTAAATTCCAAACTGAACATTCCAGAATTGTAATTTTGAACACATTCTGAAATCCGAACTAATCATTCCAGAATTGTAAATCCCATCTGAACATTCCGGAATTGTAACATAACATATTCTGAAATCTAAACTGAAAATTCCGGAATTGTAATTCCGTAACACATTCTGAATTCCAAACTAAACATTCTGGAACCTTAACGTAACAAATTCTAAAACCTGAACTGAACATTCCAGAATTTTAACGTAATCTGAATTTAACATTCCGGAATGGAATGGTGATGGCCATTTTCAAAGGGGTGCCTTGACCTCTGACCTCCAGATATATGAATGAAAATGGGTGCTATGGGTACCCACGAGTCTCCCCTTTACTGAGGTGTCCACTTTATAATAATCACATGCAGTTTGGGGCAAGTCATAGTCAAATCAACACACTGACACACTGACAGCTGTCTTTGCTATTAACGTAACACATTCTAAATTCCAAACTGAACATTACGGAATTGTAAAGTAACATGTTCCAAAATCTGAACTAAACATTCCGGAATTATAATTCCGTAACACGTTCTGAAATCCAAACTAATCATTCCGGAATTGTAAATCCCATCTGAACATTCCAGAATTTTAACATAACACATTCTGATATCTAAACTGAACATTGCATAATTTTAATTCCGTAACACGCTCTGAAATCCGAACTAAACATTCCGGAATTATAACGTAACACGTTCTAACATCCGAACTGAACATTCCGGAATTGTAATGTAAGACGTTTTTAAATCCCAACTGAACATTCCGGAATTGTAACGTAACACATTCTAAAATCCAAACTGAACATTCAGGAATTGTAATTCCCAACTGAATATTCCGGAATTGTAATGTAACACGTTCTAAAATCCGAACTAATCATTCCGGAATTGTAACGTAACATGTTTTAAAACCTGAACTGAACATTCCAGAATTTTAATGTAACACATTCTAAAATCTGAACTTCACATTCCGGAATTGTAATTCCGTAACACGTTCTGAAATCCGAACTGAACATTCCGGAATGTTAACATAATACATTCTAAAATCCAAACGGAACATTCCGGAATTGTAATGTAACACGTTCTAAAATCCAGACTGAACATTCCGGAATTGTAAAGTAACATGTCAAGTCATAGTCAAGTCAGCACACTGACACACTGACAGCTGTTGTTGCCTGTTGGGCTGCAGTTTGCCATGTTATGAGTTGAGCATATTTCTTTTGCTAAATGCAGTACACCTAAAAATATAACATCTACTATAGGAGCCTCCAGACAAATCGAGGACTGCCACAGGGAAAAAAAGATCAATTTTTTTCTATAACTTCTAATCAGCTAATTAACACTAGTTAGTGTTTTATTCATTTAATTCCATTTCCTTGGGAAATGGAATTACAATTAAATGTAAAATGCATTATAGATTATTACAGGCTGCTTCATGTATTGAAAGTATTGACTGCAATTAAAAAGGTGCTTTAATGTGTGAGTGTAGAGTATGTTACATTGCCTGTAGACATGAATTTCAGAGAGAGAGAAATGATTGTTACATGAACTGTTAAACAGTGTCAATAGACTTAATACAGCTGCTTTCTGGAGTGGGTATTGTACAAAGGAAAAGCTCAAGGTCTGAATAGTGGGCAACTTCAGACACAGCTGTGTTCTGGGGAAAATGTACCCGTGCATGTGACTGTCTGAGTGGACATTTAAGCCATCAGGTAAGAATGAGGTCTGAATACAAATGTGCTCAATGTGGTATTAAAGCTGGCGTAGGCAACTTTGGAGAAACCAGCAAGAGTAAGCTATAGATGTTGAAAGTATGGCAGGCATTACCGACTGTATGGGTTGTACAAGTAGCTGATGCAGTAGTGAGCCAATCACACCTCGCAATAAATCGAGGAACGCTCAAGGTGATTGGCTACAAGCAAAACAGTCATCTTCTTCTAGATCTTGGCACAGAAAGGATCGATTTCAGGTATCATTTGACGGAGAAGTTTCGATACTGCTTGGTACTGGGTTGTTGACTATTGTTAGTACTCACAGCTAAGCTAGTATGTCAGCATTGGGCTCTTCAATCATTTCAATCAGGTGGAATTAAATGATTGGACGGGCTTATTTCAGGCCTGCGACAGCCACAGATACAAGATTTTCATCTCTTGTTTGTCAGAGCATTTGATTTACTGATTGCTGTCAGGATGTAAAGAGAATTTCAACACATACATATAACAAAAAACGCTTCTAAAATAAATGTTCTACCCTAGCTTTAACTTCACATTACACGCACAATGTGCTGAACACAGCCCACACAGAAAGACAGGAGGATAGGTGCTGCTGAGGGAGAAAAATGAGGAACGACTGCCAGGAAGTCATCAAACAAACAGATGCCAAATGAGACTCAAGTCAGTGGGTTGGACTGGCATCTCTCATAATAGCGCTATAACACAGGCACATTATCCTGCTAAGGCCTGGCATAATGTCTGCATTACATTGCTTTGATAGAACAGGTGACAAATTACAGACATGTAGATGACATCGATGAAAAACGTTGCCGTATGGAGAATTTGTGCAGATGAACATCCCGCTTCCAAATGGGTGGAAAGGAACACAGACGACACGATAAATTTAGCATTTAAATCCCCATATTTCATGGGTAAAATTTGGTTATTCAAAATATCCAAACATGGAAATGACTCCATGCTTCCCATCTTTGTCTACAGGGGGAAATTTATGAAAACATTATACTTCTCTCTTGGCCGGACTGGAGACCAATAATAATTCTGCACTTACATTAAGTTGGTGGGAACAAGCAGTTTACATTAGCAAAGATGGAAAATGTGGGCTTTCTGGTGCCACGCCATCTGATACTGATGGTGTGAATTTGAGCCAACTGTAAATCTCACATTCATTTCCTCTCTCTTTCTGTGGTCAGTCTCTCCTTTCAATCCGCCCTCTGCTGTATGTCGTCTCACACAGCAGAACAGCAAGCAGAGGAATGAAAACTGACAAAGCTGTTCGGCAAATTCTTTAACTAAAGTAAAACTTCCAAATTCTTTGAAATGTTTTTTAACCTTTTCTAAAAAAAGAAGGATTTTTAATGCTTAAAAGGGAATGAAAAATGTGTGCTTCAAAGGCAATTAGTCTTTAATTTATACCCGTAAAACAAATAATTCAAAAACATTCAAGCTGTTTTAATTATTAATTTCAAAGTTTAGAAAAACAGAGACCGAGAAAAAGAAACTGTGATAGAAATAAAATTGGATGAGCAAACCTTCCATTTATCAATGTGTGAGACTATGAGTTGCTTCTCTTATTAGTTACAAAGACTTTACAGTATTTTGGAAAAATATTTTCCTTCATTTGATTTGTTTATATTTCCCATTACTGCACACATAGTTCACTGAATGATCATCATCAGAACAATCTTCTGGCTGGCAACTGCTATCTAATACCATATTTTTGAATGTAAGAAAGTCAGAATGGAGCCGTCATTTTACAGCCGATTACACTGTTGTCAGGCTATTAAATAAGCGTTATCGGTCGCTATAAACACCACAGATGTGGATCCTATTACGCCCAGTATTAGGTTTTATCATCTATTCACATGGTAGATCACTGAAAGAAGGTATAAAATATCATGACAGCGACCTCTAGCAACCATAGTAAGTGTGACAGGAGCAGAAGCAGAAGTCAGGTGCAGTAGTATAGAAACTCCATGTGATGCGGATGTTGGGCGCGATGGATGGGATACAAAACACAGTGCTTTCACCCAGGAGACCGGGACTCGCATCCCGTGTAAAAGTTGTGTAACTTATAAAATGTAGTTATTTTAAGCCAAAACACAATGTTTTCCCCTTAACTTAACGAAGTGTTATTGTTGCCGAAACCTAACTAAGTTGTAGTTTTGTTGCCTAAACCTAAAGAAGCCTTTGTGTTTGTGTTCAAGACGTAACGTTTCATTCAGTTTTACATCATGTTAAAACGTGTTGCTTTTAAGTTTCGCTTTCACTTTTACAGCGTAGTAGGAGTAGTAGGCCCCTTCTGACCCACATCTATGATGCTTATAGTGACCGATAACAGCTATTTAATGGGAAAAAATATTACTTAATTACTTAATAAATAAAAAAAATATTTTAAAAAAAAAAGTGGATTTGGTGGTTTAAAAAGAATCAAAATGATTCTACAAACATTTACACAAGGTGCAAAGAGGAATTCAGGCATCAAAAAAGATGCTGATAATGTTTTGTATTGCATTCACATTTAAACACAACCCTGTCTATCATTATTATTATTGTGATGTATATTTGCTGGTTAGTGGATCTTACCAGTTCACTGTGGAGTCTGAGAATCAGTTCGTCTTTCTCTCTCAGCTGTTGCAGCAAGGCCTCCTCTCTGCCGGGGTCCTGAACACAAGCAACAAGACACCATGTTACACATTACTTACAGTAGGACACTGCAGACAGCAGTGATTTATCCAAGCGACCATATTCCCGCAAAAGCATTACATAGAGCCTTAAGAGGATGACAACATACAAAAGGTGTGTGTGTGTGTGTGTGTGTATGTGTGTGTGTGTGTGTGTGTGTGTGTGTGTGTGTGTGTGTGTGTGTGTGTGTATGTGTGCGCGTGATTCTCTGGCTGTCTCCATAAAAGTTAACGTGTGTTTGCAAGTGTTTTATGTGCATTTATGAGTGTGTTTGTTGGTGGTCTTGCTAGTGTGTGTGTGTACATCTAATAAAGTTGTCATGCATGCAGCGGCAGACATTGCGATCTCCTCTTCGCCCTCCGTGTCTGCGATAAACTTGGCGTGTCCTATGGCGGCACCCCAGAGCACACAGCACTTTAATATGACCTTGTGTTGTCAGAGGACATTACTGTGTGGAAGATGGAGAGCAGCAACAGAGACAGAAGACAGGAGAGGGAGGAGAATAATAATACTCATAAAAATAACTTTACCTTTCAAAACAATTGTTACAAAGTGCTTCACAGCAAACAAAAAAAGAGAGAGATAATTATAAATGTTTCTAAAAAATAGCATTATGTCACAATAAAATGTGTTTTATGTTCATGATGTATTCAATTTTATGACTATGATTGTGCTGGGATTTTTATTCAAGTCTCATTTATCCAATAAACAAATGAAGTTCCTCAAGTAGAATTATTTGACATGACTTGTGTTTCAAAGTTACTGAAGTGAAAACAGCCAAATTTAAAGTGTGCCAACCTGATTTTTGATGGCAGGGTTTTGTAAAGCCCAGTTATTTGACTGTCCAACAGCCAAGAGGGAGCTGCCAGACGATCTCAGGCTACACACTGACTCATGGGGAGGTCGAAAATCAGAAATGTAGCTGGGCTCCAGACCTCACAGTTTTGATTAAAATAGTCAACTTAATTCTAAAAGTGACAGGCGGCTGCAATGTGGACAGTGAGTGGCACAGTGAGAAGAAAAGAGAGTATAAGAGGAAAGCAATAAGAGAGCGAAAGTGAAGGAGCAGATGACAGACAGACAGACGGTCATTACCTCTTCAAGGACATGAAAGCAGGAGACAAAAAGAGGGGCAAGATAACAGGAGGAAAATGAGGGGGAAACGGGAGGAAAGGGGGGACAGTGATAGAGAGAAGGAGAGGACGGAGAGCGCCTGAGGCTGTGCATGATGGTCTGAGGCCGTGGGGAGCCATCTAGCTAAAGGACAGACTGAGAGTCAGAGGGAGACCACAGGGAGCCATATAACTGCAACACCGTCCTTTAAATGACCTCTCTGATGAGAACACAGACAGCTAGTCTGATCCTCAAGTCACATCAATACTCAGAACAATTGTAACCTGTACACAAGTGTGTTATATCATGATTGTTACGATGACCGTAGATAGCTCGAAGTAACAAAAAATATTTTTTAAGAACCATAGAAAATGTTTTATTGGCTGTATGATAAAGACACTTGGAGGTTGATTTAATTCACAATCAATTGTACTCAAGCGTGTGTTTTCTTATGTCTTGATTGAATGGTAAACTAAAAGACCAGTTTCTTATCAACCAACATGGAGAGAATCTGTTAATACAGAGTAAAAAAGTAATACTTTCTTTTATAATCCAGGTTAAGTTTCATATGAACTTTCATAGTGGGTTTGCTTGAAACAAACAAGTCCGTACAACGCATCGTACAACACGTCGTATGACGCATCGTACAACGCCTCATACAACATGTCGTACGACGGAAGGCAAAAGTGTTTATACCAGAATGAATATACCTGCAGCTGGGGTGAAATGCCTACATTTTTGATACATGGTTTTTCACACAAAAAGTGCCAGAAATAATAGTGTGAAGAATGAAAAAGGGAGCTTGACAGAGAGGTTTAAACATGGTTTCTGTAGGGCTCACCAAGTTAAATTTGAGACTTTTAAAGACATTTTTAATACCTCATACAATGCAGTTTAGCCAGCAGTATGCCAAAACAAATGAAGTTGTATGGATTTAATTATTTTAATTAAAAAGGCTTGGACCCAGATAAGCAGAAGAAAATAGATCGATGGATGAACCAATTAGAAATGATTAATTACTTTAAGCTGATTACAGGTTTTGCTAAAATCAACAGTTATGGGATGGAGAGCTTCCTAGCTACTACAGCTACTGTAGCTAGCAGTAGCGACAGTGTTTGCTACAGGTCTGTTGGTGGTGACTGTATGGAGTCAGATCAGTCTCAAAATGAAGGAATGCACACAGAAGGATTCACAAATGTATTTTGCAAATGTGATTGGCTGAAAAGGAGGGAGGCATCTGATTGACAGATAATTCCCTTTTGAAAAAAATGCATTTGTGGTAGGCCGACTTCAGGAGAGTCAAAAAACCCGCACTGACTCCATATGACTGGAATTCCGCAAAAAAAATAGACTGAACAGCCTCCTGCACACACACAATGCTCACAACAATCCCACTTTTAGTTTATAGGGGTATAATGTCTCCTGACAGCTCGCAATCCCATACAAAAATATTACAATAATGAACAGAAACTAAAAACTTCTTAATACCTTCTCAGGCCTGAGAATTGAATGCTTTTTAAGACTTTTTTTATGTTTTATGTAAAGCACTTTGAATTCCTTCGTTGTCAAAAGGTGCTATACAGACACACAGAACGTCCTTGTAATGTCGTGCTATTTATACGCCTTCCCGTGAGGCCAGGTTGGTTTCTGAGAAAGCGTGGTCTCGTTTCCTCACAATTATTCCAATAAACACTTTCAATCCAGAGTGACAGCTAAAAAGCTGGTAGCCATGTTTCACAACTTCCAGGGGTTATAAAGGCCAATATACTCAAGATCGGCAAGTGTCTCAAAAAGTTTTGATGGGTTCGGTTTTTACATGTCTAATTGATGTTAATGTCTGCGTGGGAGACTTTACATAGGCACAAGATAATGGTCAAGAACGACAAAGCTAAAAGCTTCACTAAGTGCTTCCATGGTGATAAAACCTATAACAGAAAACCTTCCCATTAGGAAACAGAAAAACAATTAACAAAAACAAAAACCAGCAGTGTTAATTTTGACTGTTTCACCTGGCTTTGGAGGAGAGAAACTGGTATTTATAGATAAGAAAGATATTTGTTCCCCTACTTCCAGAACACAGCACCAAAATAACTAACATGAGATTTGGATGGGACTGAAAAAACACTAACATGCTGTGACAATTACAACATTAGTCAGCGTCTAAAATTAATTTCACCCGAATAGGACTGAAGGCTGTTCTAAATGACCTGTCTGCCTACAACCACACAGTGTGTATGCTTCGGTGCCTTGTCTGTGCATGTGTACGTACAAGACACATATATAGTTTCACATTTTCAGAAAAGGCTTCTGACTAAATCGATGTAAACTTGAATGACTTGTGTGGTTTGTTTACAGGTCAGACAAGACCTTAAGAGTAGAAACAGAAAGAAAGAGAAGGAGGTGGGTATAAGCTGTGAGAGAAAATATAAAGAGAGAGAAAGTGAGAGATAATGTACCTCAACTAGTCTACGAAGATTTAAATGCCATGGGGCTGGACATGCTCATACGACCTCAATGTGATGACCTACAATTAAATGTGTACTGGCATTACTTTGCTGTCACTCAAATACCCACTGCTGAGCAAACCTTGTACTATCCTACAAAAACATTCAAAAAGAGAAAGACATTAAAACTAAAATGAGAAACTTTAATCAGCTTGCTTGAAAGGAGCGCCACATGTGCATTTAGTCACCCATCAGGTGGCATTCCAACCAATTGTTCAAGGCTGAATTGAATGCAAAATGCTGCGGAAGAAAAGTGAGGCATGCGAATTTATTTCTAATGTGATTGGAATGGCCTCAGTGGGGATAAATCTGATCAAAATCATTGGAGTGCATCCACTTTATGTGATTTTGTATAGAGGTTGAGGCCACTTTATGCTTGCAATCAGCAGCAAGTTGAAGAGGGGATGGAGATGAATTACATTCCCCTTGTTAGCAGAAATTATTCAATTTGTTAACTTTTTTTTGAGAAACACACATTTGAGAAAATGTGAGGGTTGTTTATTGTTTCAACACCCCTCTTCCTTCAATTTGTATAACAAATTGCCTATTCCTTGAAATTGGGAAAAGAGGTGTGAGAAATAACAGCTTAATCAAATGAATTCTCCTTAATACTGATTTACCAAACTCCTATCTATAACTTTCCACTTCTGAAATAACAAATGTCACCTTTAGTTTTTAATGTAGCCTGACTAACGGACAAGAACTCTTGGTCGGAAGATCTAAAACCAACCCCATTCAACTAGTGGTACCAAGTTAATCACATGTAATGTAAGCAGAGGTCTGACCATGTAGAGCTCTTTATGTGATCACAAGAATCATGGATTAAAATCTAAATATATCATAAGAAAGCCACAGCAGGTGAGATATGAGATCTTCAGTTTGACCTGGATTGAACAGGAGTTTCTGACAAGAGTATACTGTATATTAAATAGAATGAATAGACAGAAATAACCATTTCTGAGGCCATCTCCATACATATGTCTTTATATACAGTAAACATATCTAATTGTTCCTTGTGTTCAAACTGTAATTACTTAATATAGGAGTTTTAACCAAGTTTTGAGTATTTAATATGGTCACAGATGAAAAATTTGAAAATGACATATACTGGAAAATGTCAGCATGCAGACTAAAAAATGCAAATGCCAAAAATGCAATGCAGATGAGAAATAGAGGAGCAACTCACTGCTTGAAAAACAAGAGACAAACCAACTGAAAACATGTTGGTTTGATCCAACAACCACTTACAACACAAAACAAAACAAAAATAGTAGTGACTCCCTGACATTTTACTATTTCTTTGTGAATTTTGCTGGCATTTTTATTTTTCTTATTTATTTAAATTGTGGTCTGAAAACGGTCATTTTCCAACCCCTTTGTCTGATTGATTTCCATTAGTATATTTCCTGCTGGTACAAAATGCTAGAGCAGTTTAATTATTTGTATACTTTCTCCCAAAATAAAGCACCCCCAACATGAAGTACGAAGTGGTGTAATTAAAGCTTAAGTAGGCAAAACACTCCATAATAACTTTTCAGCATATTGTAATTCAAGTGTTCTGAGAGATAACTAGACTTCTGCACCTCCTCATGGCTCTGTTTTCAGGCTTTAGAACATTTAGCCCATGACGGGAGACTTTGGACAATCACAGGTCATCTCAGAGCGAAAGTGTCCCTATTGGCTGTGCTCCGGCTGGTGGGCGGTGCTTGGTATTTCCTCGACTGATCTCAACATGGCTGCCAGGTCACAAACATTCTCATTTTACAGCTAAACAGTACACTACAAGATTTTTCTGACAACAGGCAAGAAATAGGCATTACAGTAACAGAATATTGATTCATATTTGATTAGCGCTGTCTAGTTTGACCGTTTGATCGGAGTTCGCGAGTGATTGACAGCCGGCTCTCAGAGACGGCAGCTTCACGGCAGACTCCAGATCAGCTCTGACTGGTTGTTTTCCTACGATCCGTGAAATATTGCAGATGCCATTAGGAGCACCGGAGGACACCGGAGGACACATGATTTTTTTTCAGATTACCAAATTAACTTTTTTAATCATATTTGCTCCAATCTCACCTACTGCTGGTTTAATATATTTTATGGAGCAGGAGCACAAAAACTGAGTACAGATAGTGCAACACTGTAGGCTGCTCAAGACAATAAATTACATTCTCTAAATTTCAAACGTCAGTCCTTTGCTTGGTTATATGCTGTCTCATATGGTTGTTTTGACAACCTACGGTAATGTACCTGGTGCTTTATATTCATGGCTGGATTAAAAAAAAAAAACCTGTACAAAGCTGTGCACACTGACCCAGCATTAAGTACAGTAGCCTACCTCTGGTATGACATATTTGTCCATGTCTTTGTCGTCCATGTCTTTATCTGTCTTCATTTCTGTCTGCTTGCTGTCAGTGCTTATCTACTGCCTGTCTGACTGACTATAATTATGACTTTAATAGCATACTATTTATGCACGCTGACAGAAGAGGGCAAGAGAAGCAGCTTAAGTGTAAAAAAGAGAGAGGAGGTGATGAAAAATGTGTCATTTGCACATGCAGATACAGTATCGTGCCTTCAAGAATGTACAATTAAAAACTGTGACCTTTGTCACCTGTCTTTCTGAATTAACTCAGCTGTCAGTAGACTCTAAAGACCAGGTCCAGACCATTATCTCCCAAGTGTGCTATGATTCAGCAGCTTTGAAAATAAGAAAGAATCTGTGCATCTGGCCAAATCCTGTTCACTATAGGCTGTGATGGTGTAACTCTCCTATATACACCGAAGGACATGCTGTGTCTGGTGAGCAGCAGCAGTCATGAGATGCTATAGGTACTCTATCTGTCCAAAGCACCTCAAAAGGCAGTAAAGCTGACACCTCGCACAGAAACTATTAGGCAACCTGTCAAACCAGTTCTGTAGTATTTAAGCTGTTTGAAAAAGAAGAGAGATGTCACCTGCCGAGATGTCCTAAAAATACAGCAATAGCCACTGAGCTGGAATTATCACTGAGACACATTAAATATAGCATGAAGGGTTATAAAAATTAGGCTAATTAAATGCAGTGAAATACTGTACTTCTACTATATCTCATGTTGCTGAGACAGGAACCCACAGACACATCAATGAAATTAAAAAATGAAGTATTAGAGGACCAGAAGCTGGTTGCACAAGGACGGGCTTTAACTATGGCTTAGATCTAACAATCGGACGTCAGATATAATTCTTGAATATTTTAACTGGATTAATTGTCTATGTGTTCTGATTGAATTAATATGCGCAGCCTTTTAAGCTGCTGCGCTCCACTCAAACCAGCAGAAAACATATGCCTTCTGGAATCATTTCAATTATGGTTTTGCTGTGAATATTCAAAGAGTGTCGTGGCGGCAGGAATCATATATACATGTATTATTCTAAGCAGTTGCTGCAGCCTCTTAAATCTCTTTCTGTAGTCATTACTCACTCCAAACTCTGCTTTCCTCTTATCAGCAGGTGCCATGGATTGTTACTTCAGAAGCACAGCTGTTAAGTGTTGAGATAGCCCGGGGTAGGGGAGTTAACTTGAAACTTTTTGGTCTTCCCTTTTAAACAACCGTTGCAAAGTAGCATCAGTGTAAGGGTAACTGAGGGCAGGTCGTTGGTGCAAGCAGCTTATTACGACCCATATTTTTGTTTATTGTTGGTGGCCGTAGTAATTACGACGGTAGCAAAGGGAGGAAGTCAGTTGAAGTAGTATCAGAAGTGAAGAAATCCGCATAGGGAGGAGGTCCGGGTGGATGGATGGGTCAAACAAACACAGGACTTTCACCCAGGAGACCGCTATTCGTGTCCTGTGTGAAACCAAAATTCAATCCAACGCTCACTTATTTTAACTTACGTACATAAGCTAACTTACGTAACAAACTTAACTTAGGTCACATTCATAACGTATTCAACCTACATCACGTAACCTAAGGCATGTAACAAGCGCACCTATTTTAACCCAAACAGTGATCTTTTCCTAAACCTAACCAAGGAGTTTTGTTTCAGTTTCAATTCACAACCAGATGTTTCAAACTGCGGCCGTTCCACATCATGTGCCTGTCGCTGATACTCTCCAAAGGTCATATACTGTATGTCGTTTTGAGAGTCATTGGCAAACTACCTATTCTGCTGTTTTGGTTATGAGGTTATGCTGCGTAATGAATAGTTTGAGATGTAAAAGCAAAGTTCAAATTTCACTACTAAATGTTACTAAAGAACTCATATCACAGAAATACTGAGAAATTGAACAGAAAATATGAAATTCAGCACAGCAAATCCCGAGAACTGTTTTGATCTCCAGTTCCTCTAATTCACACATTAACATACTTCAGCTTGTGACAGCGTGTGTGAGAGAAAAACTAGCCATTAGTGTGAGAGGCTCAGACAATAGACAGGAACAGTGCTTAGGGAGGTTACCTGGAATGAGAGAGACAAAAAAGAGACAAAGATGGAGAAAGAGATACACAGATGAGACTGGCAGTCTGTTTTGTGCTTCTGCCTTTTCTAAAATAACATTTTATATAGTTTACATATGAATGCGTTTATGATTCCTTGTTTGCATGAGTTTGTTTTGTGTATAGTGCGTGTGCCCATGAAACTTAACATGTTTTCCTGCACACATGTATATTTTTAACCCTCTCATACTGTGGCATTGGCGTGGAAAACGGTCTAAAATTATACATTTGAAGTCATTATAATTATAAATTATTAATTTCTAATTATGCAGCATGTGGCACAATGATAAATGTTTGACTATAAAAAGAAGTTTCTCATGCCTGCTGACACAAAGGTGAACGTACACAAATGCCAATTAATCATGTAGGTACAAAAGTTGCTGTCCTAGACGTTTTTTTTAACACACTGGTGCTCTGAATACACCTCAGGCAACCACATTAGTGTGAGATTTTTACTTCAGTCTTCTGAAATACAGTAGAACACTTTAACTGGGACAAAATCTGGTAAAAATCATGTCATATGCATTGGGTCTAAATTAAACTGGGGCGCACTGTGACACTGCAGCCTCTCAGGTGGCTACCGTAGATTATTTTTACACCCGCGGAGTCGCTTTCTGGAGTGCCAGGACAAATTCTCTTCTTCTCGCCCCTCCCTCGAACCCTCCTTTTCTTCTTCCCCTCCTGTCCCTCTTTCTCTACCGCCCTCCTCCTCAAACTCTTTCCTCGTTTCTCCTCTCTCACCTCCATCTCTTGCACTCCCGTATTCATTTTCTCCTCTTATACCGAGTTATCTAACTTATTGTCTTCGAAATGAATGCATTCCCTTTGTATGCACCTCAACTATAGCTTCCATATTTTCCCATAAAGCCGTTCTCCTTCATCCCCGTCGTTCCTCAATCCATCTTATAGTCAAGTAGAACGATGTCGTATTCTCAGCATTGCAACTATTTCCTCCTATTCTCCTCATGCAATATGCCCTCTCCATCTTTATGTTGTTTCTTCTCCGTGCCTCCAGCTCTGTTAAGGGTTAGCTTTTGCCTCCCACCTTCCTACTCATTCATTTCTATATATATATACACTCACACTTCCTCTTTCTGCGTAACCTCAATCCCTCCTTGCTGTTTTCTCCCTGCTCTTTATATCAATCTCCACACCTCCCTCAGTCTCTGAGACCCGTGGGATCGCCGGTGATCACGACCAAATTTACTGTCTTTCAGAGGATGTAGCCGGCTCATGCTCAGTGCTGAGCTGCATCTCAAATGAATCTCCAGCTGTCAGATGATGTACACCACTTCTATGTGAAATATATTGTTGACCTGCTATGTTGACCCCCTATTCACCCCTAAGAAGGACAAAGAAAACCCTGTCTAATTGGGTCTCTTTCATTCCACTACCAGTTAATCGGAAAAAACAATACTATCACTGTTTATGACAGGGATTTTGTCCAGTTTTTCTTGGATGCCAGCTGGTGCTTGTTCTTCAATAAAATCTGGTGCATAGATTTCTTTCTTTAAAAATGAAAATCTTCACATTTTCTTCCACCCCAACCAAGTTTTAATATCTTGTAATATGTTGAAACTTTTTGTCCATACAAGATACAACGAAAGCTCCAGATATAGCCAAGTAAAGTAAACCTTGCTCTTAGAGTATCTTTATTACAGACTATACTGTATGTGTCCCTAGAGTCAATAATGAACCTTCATGCTCATTTCAAACCTACAAGCCACAGGCAGAGAAATGTCAACCTATAGATCCATCTTTATGCTTTATTTGTTCTGCTACTGAATATTGGTTACAAGTCTTTATATTTGTGGTTTGGACTGTTAAACACACATTTGCCCTATTTTTTTTTTCCTTACCTCCCCCGATTAAACTTTTCCAGCTGTCCACCTTCCCTGTCTGTCTGTCCATCCGTACTTTCCTTCATGAGGGAGTTTGAGCCAGAGCTGCTGTCTTCATGCTGTGTCCCACCCTACATTTTTAATTTTTCCTTATCATCCAGCTGCCACTGATACTCCATGTAGGTCAATAAAGAGGGCATGCACTCGCACAAACATCCACCCTCTCTCTCACACACACACAAACAAACACAAATACACACATACAAACTAAGACATGGTGGCAAACATCACCAACAAAATATACTGTATGTAGCCCTGTGTAAAAACACACACTGTGACACAGATATGCGTAAGTGCATGCACACGCTCACAGACATTTTTGTGCAGCAGTACATTCAATACACAGCCACTCAATATTGTTGGCACCGTGTCAGGAAGTAAGGCCTTAATTTGTGGTTGTTTTACTGCACTACATTTTACTGTAAATACGTCTCCATGTATGTGTAGGAAGGGGGATTTAAGTCTCGTCCCGACTGCTCCGCTCTCCTTTGACGGTCTAACAAGAACTCTGCTGCCACCCAACTAAATCCCAGAGAAAAGCCTGACAAAAAGCCCTCCCTTGGTAAACCTAAACCTTACACACACACACACTTGAGCACTCACACACACACACTCCCAGTCCCTGCATTAATAAAGCTTATCTAGATCGCACAGCTCTGGTGGACTAGGTTGACAGAGGGGGTCTGGGGCCTGTTGAGCCAATCAAAGCACTTTGCCCTTCTCTCCTTCAATTTCTCACCACCTCTCTTTCGCTACTCTCTTCTTTATATTTCCCTCTCCTTCTCCCTCCCTGCTTTGCTCCTCTTCTTCTTATTTGATCTCTTCATGATTCATTAGAAGCTGGTGTGGAAAAAAGGCTAATTGTTCTGATAAGGGTAAAACGGAAGGAGACACATGGATCAAAGGAGGATCCAGTTTTATATTTTGTTTTATCACAGACAGACTGCTGTGCTCTTTTAATTGAACGAGCTGTCTCCGTGTATTTGATTCTTGTGTGAGTAAATGTTGCTAAGTGTTTAGTTGAATTTAAAACTACCTAAGAGCTCCACAAAACTACTGTGTGTATACAATGATGGAATAAACTGTATTTGGCTGTAACATTAGACAATTTAGTAATCTTTTAACTCACACTACATGTTTGAATCTGCACTTCTGCACAACCAGAATCTGCAACTCTTATGCTCACACTGTGCAGCTCAATAGGCAGGTCACAACGCGGCTGCTTATACTGAACGCAAGCACAGAACCCACGGTCAGTTTTTTCCATTGACAATTCGAATTAATTTTATTCAAACAAGACAACCACGTCCTCGACAATGTTGACAAAAAAAGAGAAAGTTCCTTTTCGCAATTCTACTAAGATGAAAAAGACAAATATGGAGCTGCAGATGGCTAAAAGATGAAGACAATATGGTGTGTCTTCTGCAGCAAAGTTCAGCATTATATTACAGCAGTTTCAAGACTACAGTTTTAGCCACAATGTGTCCAATACTTCTCCATTAACATTAAAACAGCTGACCTGACCTGCCAGATATCCATCTAATTGTCTGAGAGCCAGATCATTGATCGTTCAGACAATTAAACAGATGACAACAAATCTGGCAGAAGTTTGAACCATTTCTAAAATTAGAAAGGAACGACCAATTCGGGGAAAACATTAGGCTTAATCCGTACAGCGTCTGCTGGCTTAAATAGTTGATTCTTCCTTGAGAGACATTAAGTTAAAGTGTGGATGTTACTTACACTCAAACTTGTTAACAGATGTCAATGATATTTGGTCGAAAGTTGGCTCAAGCCACTCACTAAACACTCAGTAAACATCTCTCCTTTTCTCTCAAACACAAACATACAAATTCAGTATTGTTCATGTGCATAATGCAACATAAAATGGTCTGTTTTAGGTTACCTTAAATGGAAGGGACTTTTCACTGCAGGGGCTGATGGGTAGAGACTGGAGGCTGCTGGCAGGACTTGTCTCTGTGCTCTGCAAAAGACAAAAACATGAATGTAAAAATAACATCAAGATGAGGTTTGTCGTTTACATTGTAAGTGCTGCTGATAAGCTAGTGATGTGCACATAATGATTTTTACAGGATCAGTCTCAGTTAATACTCGTCTGTTTGTAGAAAAAAATCAAGTCATCTAGTGGCGAGGTTGCAGATTGCAACCAACTGAAACTTATCCCAGCTGCCAAGTGTGTAGGAGAACTACGGTGGCCGATGTGAAAACGTGAATGGCCCTATCTAGAGCCAGTGTTTGGTTTGTTCGTTCTGGGCTACTATAGAAACATGGTGCCTGGCTTTGTGTGTAGATATAAACGGTTCATTCTAAGGTAACGAAAACACAACAATTCTTATTTCCAGATGATTATACACTAAAGAAAACATGCCTATTAATATTAGCCTATATTTCATTTCTGACAATGGATCCCCCTAAATGCTACACACTGTTCCTTTAAGCTGCAGCATCCTAAACCTTAGTGTAGTAATCATTTTCTACAGAATATCTGCAGGACAATATTACATCTAGTCTGTTAATCTAGGTTTGAAGCACCTTTGGTTCATAAAATTGGAGGATAATTGCCTGTATAAACACAACTTCCTGTTGCAACTTTTGTTTCACCTGGTTTCTTACATAATCTCTGTGTTTTCTAACGCCAGCTGTGATCAGACACATTTTGGCTCTGCTCCTCGACACAGGTGTCTAGTGGGCAGCGAGCAGGGGCAGCTAGAGGGGGTTCCAAAACACTCATACACACACACACACACTCACACACACACAGCGCATGCATTCATGTGACGAAAGGGTGCACATGCTGTCAATTTACTGACACGCACACTCACAAACACACAAAACACACACACTCCTTAAAGAGAGCAGACGCTGGTCTAAATGTCGCCTGTGAGGGCTTATGATAGGACAGATGGTAAAGCTGGGGAGGATAAAGTCATGTCTTCGGGCAGGACTGCTGATATTGATGTAATGCTGCATGGTTATGACATGACAGCACACACATGGATGATATGACAAGATAAACGACACGGACCTGACGAGGAACATGGAAAGGTAAAGTGACTACATGTTCCACACACTTAGTTTTCTGATAAGATCTATTTCTTGCCATCTGCTGCCCTCTTGCAGTTTTATATGCAAGCCAACCTCTGCTGTTTGAGAGAGATGACAATACTTACAGACAAGACACCCTAAAAAGGTGCTTTGTAGGCTAAAATCCAGATTTTTGTTTGTGCATATTTTTGGCCTAGTTTCAGGTTTCGAAGGCAGCTCTGAGAAACATCAGAGCCCAAATCTTTGCACAGCATAAACTTGATGGTTTATTGGTTTGGCTGACCTTTTAAAGAAGCATACCTCCCTATCAGAATTATAGGTGCGCTATGGCGTCGGGCCCTCAATGTGTCATCGGTGATCAATGCTTTTCCCCATGTGGAGAGACAGGCGCGCACTCACTGACGCCCAAACACTCTCTCTCTCGTTTCTCTCTAACACATTCTCTTTAAGGTCACCCCTGTCCCACAGGCCCTAACACACAACTGTCCCCACAATTAGATGTGGTTCAGTAAAAAGCCTTTCAGATTTGAGAATGAGGAAAGCTGCCTGGGAGCTCTGGATTTAATGACTTGCACTACCCAGAAGCTAAATGTCTAAAGATGATGAATGGCCTTAGAAAGGAAAGCAGGTTTTGTAGTTTTATACACCCCTTTAATCACATTCACACATCAGTTAAATCAAGAAATGAAAACCTTCAAATAACTCAAGGTGCATTCATGCCCACTCTCTCTCATTGACATTTGGCTTTTTATCGGAAGGCAGCACCATTAACAACATACTGTCAGGCAATTTAGTGAGCTCTTTGGAAAACACAGTGTGAGTGCTTTGAATTTGAAATGCCAGTTCTGCTCGGGTATTGTTACGTTTTTCCCTTGTTCTTTAACCCTGGGCTTCAGGAGTTCTTGTCTCAAACTAAACCTGTAAAGAAAGTGTTCTGCTTTGTTTAAAAAGCTGGCGTAATGATGGCTGCAGAGATGAAAGCCACTGACATAAATGTAATGAACAACAGCATTTTCAACTATACTTTACCATACTGAAATCTATCCTTGCAACAGCGCCACGCTGCTGAAAAGATTTGGTGGAGGCAGCAAGAACGGGCTGCCGCCACTAGGCAAGCAGCTGCCTCGGGTGTAAGAGTCACTGGGACGGACAGAGACACAAGCTAACTGGGCCTGGCGGTGCATGTGTGGATATTGCACAACCATGCCCACAAAGACTGTGAGTAAATGCTGTAACACATAGGAAGTCACAGTTTTGCTAGAATCCATGGCTGACATTGACAAATGGGGATCATTGTGTTAGGCAGCATTAATGCACACATGGACTGTGGCATTTTAAAAATGTTCCTTCGTGCAGCCAACAGGATCAACTGCTGGGAGAGAAATACATCGAGGATGGATGGAGTCTCTACAGCTGCCTTAAATATGGTAATCTGACAAATAGGATGCACAAAACAAACGCACAAAAAATGCACAAAGGAAATTATATGGTGTGATGTATTATCTGGCCTGTCGGTCATGCATGTCATGTGTAATGATATGCATTCATTTATGCTTTGTGTATGACACTCAGATTCGTGTCATGGAGGAAGAGAGAGATGCAACCAGTGGGCAACCTCCGAGTCTGAAAAATGAATCCAATGCAGCGGTGCCTTGAACTTGTATTCTTTCTAATAGCCAGCAGGGGGCGACTCCTCTGGTAGCAAAAAAGAAGTCTGATTGTATAGAAACCTATGTGAAAATGACCCTACTTCTCAATTGTTTTATTACCTCAGTAAACATTATAAACATGAGTTTATGGTCTCAATCGCTAGTTTCAAGTCTTCTTCAATACAGCATGATGTTCCTTTGATGCAACAAAACCTTGAAAAGTAGTTCCAGGGACTAAAAGTCCAAGAAACTTTTGGTGGAAACCCACACACCCCCACATTGATGTTCGTGGTTCGCATCTTAACCGCTCCTTGTCATAACCTTTAGACAGCGACTAAGAAACTGGCATGTTTCTTTTTATTTACTACTTCCAGGTCTTCTTACCGACAACTGTTGAGCTACATTAGACTTCTTTATCTATAAAGCTGGCTAACATGACTGAATTTAGCATATGCATTTAAGCATTATCTTAATCATAATCTCAGGGGGGGAAGAGCGCTTTAAAAAGATTAAATTAAGTCTTATGCTCAGTCATAAGGCATAAAAAATTACATATAACATGTAAATATCAACTCTTCCAATTTTATTATGTTGTTCAATAATAATGATACAGCTGTGATTGGTATAGAGTAGAACAAAGGGAGAAAATATAGAAGATAATGAGATAAATATTGGACTTTTGAACTTGAGCGCTGGCTTCATAACAGTTAGTTTACACTGCACTGCGAGTCATTATTGTAATGTTTGCCTCTTTGAAAGCATCTCCCAGCCTTTTCAGTTGTTTTGAGCATGACTTAAGTGTGACAAACTGTATGAAGCTGAGCAGTGTGTTGAATGACATTCGAGAGAAGAGAAGATAAGTAAAGGTAAACAAAAGAAAAGAACAGGAAATTGGGGCTCAATACCAGAAGGTCAAGCAAATAAAATGCAAAGCATACAGACATGCCGAGTCACCCTCCCCTTGCTGCAGAATGGATTACATCCGTTGATGGAGGGTACCAAAATTTGCAAGTTAATGACACAACAGAGCAAGCAAAGAGGGCAAAGTATCCCCTCTTTCATATTCATGTTCTGCTGCTGTGTCTCTCACTCTCTCTCACTCCCTTTAGTCTCTCCATCACCACTCTAGTTTATGTCTCTTTCCACTAATTATTATCTTATCATTTTCATGTCTCTCTCACAGCAGTCCTGGGAGGAAAAAACAGAGAGATGAAAAGTGAAGAGAAAGAGAGAAAGTCACACATACGCCTCTGTGGACTGTAATTCACAGAGAGGTCCTCGCAGCTAGCTTTGATCTTAGTTTAGAGGTACTAATAGGGGGGTATTAGGGAAGGCCTGGTCACCCTTTTATACGTCTTTTTGTGTATTTGTATTTGTGAGTGTGGGTCTGTATAATTTCAGGGTACTGACCCATGTAGATTACAAGAAAACAGCAGCCAGACATTGCTAATGGATGTTCTCTCAGCTCAACTTCCAGAGCATATGGTGTCTCTCTGTGGTATGTAACTGTATCACACACTTTCAAAAGATAGTGACAAAGGGTATTAGTGAAAATATGAGCACTTTCATTACAAAACAAAACATACACAACACACAGCATATTAAGCACCACTAGACATTAACTTCCAAATAACTCGTTCTATTGAAGCTGTGCTTGCACAACTTTAAAAAAGGTTCAACCTCAGCCACTTTCCAAAAGAGTGTAATTATCCTTCCAGCCTGGTGTGAACTCAAACTAAAACTGGAATTTACAATCAGCGGTTGATTGTATGTTTTATCATTATGACTGAGAATCTGCCCCAAGTCAAGCTCTCTGCAAATTGCAATTACCCCAAATAAAACATTCAGAACAATTTATGTTCTTCAAAAAAAAAAAAGAATCTCTGAAAGCTAGAATATTATTAGTGTTCTATTTACATTCTGGTGTAAAGTAATCCAACAGTTAAAAAGACTGCATGACTGCACAGGGCCATCAATATGCTTCCCTGACTTTTACAGTTAAACCCTTTGCAGCTATTGCAACGTGTCAGTGCTTTACTAAGTGACCATTACAGCTAATAGCGTTTATAATGGCGTGGATGTAATTTTACTGGTTTTCAGGACATTCACACAAGAGATGGCCTCATAGCCTGAGGTAAAACTTTAGTTTTAAGCGAGCTAAAGCATTTAAAGAGCAGAGTGACACTGAAACTGGAGGATTAATGTGTGGAGTGTGTGTATGTGTGCACATAAAGAATATGATGGCAAACGCTCAAATACTCCTCCCAGTTTCTTCATCCAAATGTAGCATCTGATTAAATTAACAAAACAAAGTGATTACAGGGACCTTTTAAAGGCGGAAAAGCATCCGCTTTGAGATGATTTCATGGAGCTGAAATAGAGCCTATTAAAACAGGGAGTGAAGAATTTGTCAGTGGAGCACTGTACTGTTTCGGTTCGAAAAGCCAATTGCTTTATATTATTTGCTAACCCCTTACCCTTACTGGTTTAAATCAATTTAATGCATTTTTAACTTGATCAAAGAGGGGTCTGTCAGTGTGGTACAAGAGGAATTACAATGAATTGGGGATTCTAGTGGTGTTATCCTTGTGCTTTGTGACAGACAATGTCTTAATCAGAGTATAAACCCATGTTAAGAACTCTGTGTGCATGTGCATATCCCACCTCCTGCAGTGTCCGTCTCAGTCTTAAAAGCAGGGTTTTGACAGCAGTGCAGTCCTGCTGCATCAGTCTGAGTGGAAGGGTCTCCAGTCCTGGAGGTAAGGGCTCATCTTCCCTCGCCAAACCCAGCCCAGAG
>CAKALG010030840.1:0-23398 GCA_916700815.1 Helicolenus hilgendorfi | reverse complement strand
ATATATTAGTTGTTCTTCATATGATATATTTAGCTAATCGCAAAAAGCTAGGACAGAAAGGACAGACCAAACACTGGCTCTAGATGAGGCCATACACATTTTGACGTTTTTGTTTCGTGTCGGCCACCGTAGTTCTCCTACACGCTTGGGACACAGGAGTTTCATTTTGTTCCATTCTGCAACCTCACCGCTAGATGCTGTCAAATCATACGCATTGCGCCTTTAACAAAAAGGCTATTGTGCGATGTTTTTTACTTCATGGAAATTTAGCTAATAAGCATCGGTGTAGCTTTAGACTTAGGCTATTCTGCAAATTCCTGACCTGTGGCGTAGTGATTTCTATGGCAATATTGGATACACAGAAATCTAAAAGCTAATTGATTTGGCCTTTGCGGGGGTGGGGGGGGCAGAAGAACTCAACAATGAGCTGATAGATGTAGAGGCCACATTTAGGCGACATTTAGAACCTTATTCGTTTCAGATAACTTGTGTTAGTAATCCGTTGCTTATTTGCACATCCAGCAAAACACAGAGAAACAATAGCTTTACTTTCAAGTTTTGCCTCCGGACATCATTTGGTCTCCACCAACTCCTAAAAAAACCGATTTTAATCTTCAGCTTCTAGATTATCCACTTTGGTAGTTGCTAATTGCTAACTCTTGTCTGCCATTTGTTGCTGGGCAGGGAGTGTACAGTAAAGTAGTTTATCAGAGGTTGTTTGCTGCAGCTAGAGACAGTTTTGATGAGAGTGCTGAGACTACAGTAAATGTGCTGTAAAACCAAAACAATAAACACGGCTAAAATGCTCCATAGAGCTACAGAATTGGTTGATGATTCTCTGCGGGTGTATCACTGCATGCAATCCCTTATGCATCACAGTCATTTCATTCAGCGTTGAAAACATATTGATCTTAAGTCATCAAAGTCACGTGAGACTGGTGTAGCCTCTGACGAAATACACCAATAAACAATTGTTTTTACATGGAAAATCAAATTAGTTTTGTTGTTTTTCCCGCACTGCGTCTGTTGTTTGTCTCAGAGCAGAACAGTTGATTACTCGTCCTGTTCTGCTCATCCTCCCCGTGATCTATTGTCATGGCAGCACTGCACCATGGGTATTGCGTTTACTATTGATTAAGAGACCAGAGAGATACAGAGTTACAGAGAGAAGAGCGATACTGTAGAGCAGTATGAGAGGGAGATAAACAAAAGGTAGAATGATGAAGAGATTGAGCGATACTGATCTCATTACCACAGTTTTCACATTAGTTGCTGTCAATTGAATAACACATCCAATCGTTGTGTGTTTAAAGTCAGTTGAAGGAAGAAGGTCGAGTTTGTGAAACAGTGCTGTGGTTAAACCTGCAGTAGACAATGTTTTTGGCATCATTGGGCAAAAATTCCATAAAAACCTTTCAGCATATTGTAATTCAAGTGTTCTAAGAGACACAGTAACTAGACTTCTGCAACTCCTCATGGCTCTGTTTTCAGGCTTTAAAAAAATGTAGCCCGTGACGGGAGACTTTGGCCAATCACAGGTAATTTCAGAGAGAGAGAGCATTCTTATTGTCTGTGCTCCGGCTGGTGGGCGGTGCTTGGTATTTCCTCGACAGATCTCAACATGGCTGCTGGGTCACAAACTTTCTCATTTTACAGCTAAACAGTACACTACAAGATGTTTCTGAAAACATTTGAGGTGAGAAATAGGCATTACAGTAGCAGAATATCGATTCATATTTGATCAGCGCTGCCTAGTTTGACTGTTTGATCGCAGTTCACGAGTGATTGACAGCCGGCTCTCATAGACGTCAGCTGGTCGGCAGGTTCCAGCTCGGCTCCGATTGGTTGTTTTCCTCCGGTCTGTGAAATCTCGCAGATGCCATTAGGAGCACCGAAGGACACAGAGGCACATGATTTTTTTCAGATTACCTGTCTCATGCACTACTGTCAGGATATTGTGACAGTTTTATAAAAAATACCTTTTTTCAATCATATTTGCTCCATTTCTACCCACTGCAGCTTTAAACTCAACAACGGCATTGTGGTCAAGAGGAAAATAAGCCCCCCTTACTTTTTAATATTATTATGGAAATACTGGGTTTGCACAGGAAAGCATGTTGTTTTGCCTTCCAGCTGCATATACCTATTATGTTAAAGACCACCAAGACAGCATCAGCATTGAGAACTGATTCCATCAAAAAAGACAACAGCACCTATACACAAGGCTTTCTCCCTCACTGATGTCCAATAACATTACAGTCATTTTTACACTCTTGTATCCACGGATAAGTTGGACCACTCATCATTTCGTGCCGAGTTGATGCTCGGCCTGTAATCACTTCCACAGTCGAGACGTTTGTCGGCAGCAGTCTACTGGCCTAGATATGCTCGTGTTGTGTCGAGCACGGTGCTGTCCCACATTTTACCGTGCTCTTCATTCCCTGAGTGACTAACACATATTGCCAACAACAGCAAAGTTAATGGACGTGTATGTCAGAGTGGGTGACTCCATCATACCAGCAGTAGAATAACGAGCGGTGCAATAGACAGAACTAGCCATGAATGTTTGATTATTGTTCTGTCTTTAGTTTTCCATTCTTTACTTTGTGTGACTCATCGCAGCTACAACATCTGACCTAGAATGTGATGAAACAAAGTTTTAAATGTTAAGCGAAGTCCATTTCCATAGCAATTAACTGACTTTGTTACTCATCAGCCACATATTTTATTTACATTACATTTCTTGCCTGCTAAGCTTTTTCTGATAGAAATAGAAACCAGACATCCTAATTCACCCCTTCTCTGGTTTCATTGCCGTTATAAAATGGCGTGGGAATCGAGGTCAATCCGTTTGTCTGATCAGTGGATGAATGCTTTTTCATAGCTTTAATACCCTTTTGGCATTATGAGAATGAGGTCACGCAGTGCACAAAATATAGATGCAGATTCATTTTTAATCACAAAATATAAGGGAGGAGGTTACATTCATGTGGAACACAGTAACATACCATATAGAGCGATATGTTGTCTAGCCAGTTTTGTTGCATTTCCAACAGTTGGTCCTTTATGGTGCACATGCAATAAAGAAAAATATTTATCTCCCCTGAAATATTTTCAAATCATCTTATTTAATTAAAAAGGAGTGCAAATGCTGAAGGAGCACATTTCAAACACATTGTCAGTACTTACATTTTTTTGCAGTCATGTTCATAACATACTGTACAAGTTAAAGAATATCTAAGTAGTTATTCTGAGTATTGCATCATGCTGATAATTACACATTTTTCATCTCCTAACAGATTATTCTATGGGGGTCGGGGCTGTCGCTTTCAATTCACCACTAGCAGGAGCATAGTGTTCAGATTTCAGTTTAATGAAACACTGAATGCAGATTATTAGCAAATTAGTTATGTAATAAACTGCAATTTCCATTTTAGTAAGGTATAATTACTTTTTAGTCAGCACTTCCACATTTTGTGTAAATATTAAGTCATGTTAAATCCTACATTGATTAGTAGTCCAAAGATATTTTAGTTCAATAACATGGCTTAAATCAAATCAAAAATATGTGAATGATAATAAACTACGACAGAATCCAAATGATTGGTCCAATGGGATGCACTGTAAGCCGTACAGAGCAAGTTCAACAAAAATGATAGCACATTTCCACTTCCTGGACAGGAGTGAATTGAGAGCAAAAGATTAACCCAACCCTTCATTATACTCCACATTTAGTGTCACATAGAATACCTGTAAGAGTTTACAATACACAGGATTATGTAGCTATATCAATATTTAAGTGCAATATCTAGTTTGGCACAGTTTCAGCTATTAAGTGCTCCCTCACTTCATTGTTTGTCGTAAACACACAAACTACCACAACAGGTCTATAGTTACCTGCGTATGACGGTGTCTATTTCACAAAGAACTGAAGATAAGTTGGGTTAGTGATGGGCAATAAAACAATAGTTATATCTCAATATATATTTCTTTCTTGCTGATGGAATAAAATCAACTCGGTACATTTGGTCAAGGTGTCCAACCCCAACAAGTCAATCTAAATGATTGTACTTGTATGGTATGGTAAATTATGGAGAGGTGCGAAGAAACCGCACATCAGACAATGGTGTTATTTCATTTATTTTATGTCTGACCAAAAGGAATGGACATCTGTGGTAAAAGGTGTAAACATTTTGGTCATGCCCCAGCAAAGACCACAAATAGCGGGCATCAGTTAAACAGTGAGCATTACCTCCACGGCCCACAATCAGAGGATCCATCTAACAATAGTGGGTCTTTTTCAGATTATTTTCTTTGACAAAAAGGGCAATAAAGTGCTCCACAATAAATACTAAGGACCTGCTGCAGTTATTGAAGTCAAGGTATTGAATTGATTATCCATTGTGTTTCATATATCTTGGGATAAAGAATTAAACTGAAACAATCCTCAAAGTTTATTCTCGAGTTTATAGTTAGATCTTTCACCTCCATCTCATGGTCTTCATTTTTTAACAGCTGTAACTCAAAATTGATATTTTGAATTACAGAAAATTATTTGACATGAATCAAGAACTGGTTGTGGCATTTCAATCGGTGCTTGCTCTATTTAGTAGTTGTGGTAAGTATAATTTCAAATGTTTTTTGTTCTACCAGTGTACATTTTATGACATTGTATATGTCTGATATCTTCTAAAATTGTGTATTTTGTGATAAATATTGTTATCGTATGATATGGTTATTTTTTCGCCCAGCACTAAGTGGAGGTAAAACGATCAGCTCATCCACATCAAATCCCCTCCTCCGTACTGTACAGCAGTCCACCAAGATATGTCTTTTCTAGAGGGATTGCATGCATGGAGCTGGTGTAGACAAAGGAAACAGTCAAGCATGTCGCCCCATCCTTGCAGATTCACAGTATTCAGAGATGATGTCAAAAGGGTTTACGAGTGATTTACAGTGTAGGTCCAGTTTTATGTCGTCTGTGGTCTCCATCAGATTTGGTCAAACAGACCTCCGCTGGGCTTGTGCATGCGCCCTGTTTGCTATTTCCTGGTACATCTTGGACCTGAGGAATCGTGGGTAGGAGTCTTTTTCCATGAGGCTGTAGACTTTAGCTTGGACTTCATTGAGGCTGGTTGGGGACGGATCCTCCAGGCTCTGCTTGGTCTTTTCCCTGGTGCGGTAGTCGATGTTTACCTGCCAGGATAAGGAGAGCAAAGGCGAAGGTCAGTCATGTGACGTTATATCATCATAGTCACAAACGCTAACGTTGGTTCTGCGCGTCCTACACTACTTGACCATGATCGTTCCTTAACCAAGTAGTTTCGGCTGCCTAAACCTAACCAAACCTTAACCACAACGTTAACAGTGGTAGATCAGAAAACACTCATTTGGAAAGGCAATGACAAAAGGCCTATTTTGTGGTTTAGTTCAGGGGAGTTGTTGCTGAGAGCTGGTCAGTAAACTAAAACAGCAAATAGGCCAACGAACAAGCTGGTGGTAGGTTCATCACGTTAGCCCATCACTGAACTTCATAAAAAGGTGACATCTGATTTTGATAGAGCAAAAAATACCTAAAACCTTGTTACTCTTCTAAAGAAAAAAAAATCATCTGTAAACAAATGGAGTCTTAAACCTTGATCCGACCTTGGTCTCTATCATGGTCAGTATATGATTATATCAAAATATCACTATCAATTGATGTTGAAAAAAGGCTTTTCTCAAGCATCATTGAGTAAAGAGAAGGACACATTAACACCGGTCACACACACCTCTCTGGGTGCCTGAATATCAATGAACTCCTGAAAGATCTTGTTTGCTTTTGACACAAGCTTGGTTGAGCTTTTGATCTTTTTGTATTCCTCGCAGGCCATCCAAAACTCGATATTCTCGTCACTGAACTCGGTCTTGAGAAATGTCCGGAAGGCAGCCAGGCCATCTGGAAAGGACAAAATGAATCAGACTGGTAAGGGGAGGAGGTAAAAACAACAAAAGCACGTCAAAAACATGATTGATATTGAAGTGTACCACCTATTTCTGTACAGCAGGATGTTTTTTTTTTCTTCTTCTTCAACGTAGAGTAGCTTGATCATGTGATAATACCCTTCACCCCGTGTTGACATTTTTCCAGTGCGCACACACTCTTGTTCCCAGGAGCGGGAAACGGCTCTCATGATTACAACACAAACAAATCGGAACAAAATACTCCCACAAAGAGCGTTTCTTTGTGCTGTCTTCATTAGTCAAGATAAGTGATCAATTAATATGCTCCCCACTGATGATAACACAGAGGAAGGGCATGTTTTTCTTTGGGCCCAATGTCACATTGACATGTTATTTCCACCCTTCTCATTTTTGCTGTTTACCTAATAAAACTGGGGATGGTCCATCTGTGCATATTCAACAGCATTACTCACACAGAAACACACATTCTCATGAGTGTACTCAACAACAACAACAGGCAGGTTTACATGGGCACAGGGCTACACACAAACACACACTGTTGTTTGAAGAAGTCCCCAAATAACCGTGGTAACAAGTGGGAAGCAGACGTCACAGGCAACAGGGAGTCTTCAAGCTTTTATAGTGTTCCCTGCTATAAAGCTCCATAAAGCTGAGGGGAGCTGCTGATTCAGGTGATGATTCTCTCCAGGTTCATCACTACAAGCCACCTTTTCCACATAGTTTCACATTGTTAGCGTAAAAAATATTGGTCATTGGACACTTTAAAGTCTAACAAGTGTGATTACATTTCCATCCTCATAAAACATTTGCAAAGCCTGTTTTGTAAATGTTTTGAATTGTGCATTGTCCACATGCAAGAATGCATGCATACCATGGATGTATAAAGATAACTGGATACAGCGTTGGAGGCATTCATGTGAGAGTTGCTCAGTGGCGCATGAAACCTAAATGGCTCGACTGCCAAGTGATAAAGTACCCGGATTAGCCGGTGATCTTCCGCATCCATTGGAACCCATAGAGCACGCGCAGTAGCGTTTTCTTTAACTCCGCCTCTCAGCCGCTCGGCCAAGCCTCAGACTGGGGCTTATTCACATGAATGGAGGAATGAAAACAATTCTGGATTCGACTATTAGTGCATTGTACAACTTTAAGGACCTAATGATTTAAATAAGGGCTATTCAAGTGTTCGTACTGGGAAGTTAATTTACCTAAAAAAAAAAATTAAAAAATCATCCTCTTCTTCTTTTATGAACGTCTCTTTCCCGGTGTAAGTCTATGGAAAAAAAGTGTTTTTGGGCCCAATGGCATCACATGACACGGAAGTTGTAGTACCGCCGTTTGGTCACTACGGAAATTTACTTCATAGCCTGGCGTTCTTCCTGAGTGCTTGATGCATAGATGTTTTCAGGCTCGTAGTCCTCTTCACTGCCTTTGTTGGTGCATTGCTATTTTTGTCGGCACATTACCACCAACAACTGTTAATGAGCAGAACAGCACGACACCAACAGCAAGATGTGAATTGTGCCGTCCATGTGCTCACACCACAAACTATAAACAAAACAGGACCTATACTCATAAAAACAATTCCCAATAGTGGTAAAAACAAAAAAAACCAGGGTAGACCCAAAAGTAGACACAAGACAAAGGCTGGTGAAGTATTTAAGGTAGCTTTCCTTTGGAAAGAAGAGGGGCTAAAGGTCTGTTGCTTGGTAGGTGGTTGAGGAGGTTAGACTGAGGCAGTGTTTTGCTGAGAGCAAGGCTGACTGAGGGAGAAGGAAGAGGGCATACAAAGTGAAGGTTAAGACTGAGTTAAGGCAAAAATCTATTGCAGGTTATAGGCAAATTAACATGAACTTAAGCAGGAACTCTAGCTGAGAAGTCAGTGCAGCAAGTGCACTTGATGAAATGACAAGAGATGTTCCAGAGACTCAGCTTAAATGCACCAGAGCAATTAGAAGCAGCTGGGAGTCATTAGGACAATGCACTGCAGCTGGGACTGAGACAATCACTGGAGACTCATGTGGCACACTGGGACCAGCCAAGTCAAAAAATACATTGTTGCTCAGTTTAAAACACTCCTGCTATTCTCAGTACTTGAAATGCTGACCTTTTTTTTTTTTTTTTTGAAAAGCTGACATTTTGTCGTCACCACGGATAATAACCTTGCCTAAAATACAAACTGTAACCCTGACACAATAAGCTTGAAAGGCTATGCTGCTTGTCAACCTCACACAATGTTCCTGTACTAACAAGACATGTAATAGCAGACAGTGTGCACAGGTCAGGTCCCCAGCCAACACATAATCAGCTTTACACTCTGGAGAATGACACAATATGCAGTCAGGTCCAATTGTAGTACACTATCCCTTCTTTTAAATTAAATTAATGCCTAGGTGAATGTAATAAGCTGTCGAGGGAACATTCTGTACTGTGTTCCTATTGCTTTGACATTACTCATGAAATGTACATGTTTGTGTGCTCATGTACACGTTGTAGTTCATCTCTCTTAATGCTTGGTCAAATTGAAACAGGATACACAGGTGTATCACGCTCCCTCCGCCATGGAGACGGCTCTATTCTTGGCTGTATGAGAAGTTTTATGTTTTCTGTGGGTAATATTAGCGCTCCATTAGTTATGTGTCAAACAAAGTGTTATGTCACAACCTCGATCAGGGCAAAACAGAGAATGTTCTTGTGAGTGCAGGCTGTTCACAGCTCCCTTTCAGTCTAGGCTGGCTGTCTCTGATCCCTTTATTAGCACAGTGGTGCATCCTAGTTTTGCAAACTCAGACCAAAGCTTTGAAATGTAACTATGATTGCAACCCTGTCTCCTACAAAATTACGTTCCCGTACAACTACAACTGCATCCTCAATTACGTTTCAAATTTTTCAATTACAGTTTATTTTCTCCCGGATTACGGTTGTGTTTTAAATGGTTTAAACGTGTGGTTAATTTGTAAATCAAAACAAAACGAAACAACGCAACAATACTCTTTCATTACTAGGCTTAAGCAGTAAAACTACTTGGTTAGGTTTAGTAAAACAAACATAATGTTTTGGTTTAAATTGTAGGATGGCGTGTTAGTTCCATTGTAGGTTAAAAAAGCCAGGAGGAGGGGGGTAATATTTAGAGAAAACACTTCCGAGATTAAAGTCATATATTCCCGAGAAAAAAACTCACAAATTTGCAAGATTATAAAGTCATAAATTTAAGAGAAAAAAGTGGTGCAAACCCGTGGTCACGCCAGCCACCGTCTGAATTTAGTTTTGCCTAAAGTAGTGTTATTATGATAAGGATGGCCTGTGAGCAAGGCAAAGGTCCTGAAAGATACATATACACGTTTTCTTTCATTCATTCTTTCTTTCGCTGTTCTTTTATGAACATAAGTAAATACTAATATTGTAGAAGTTACAGGAAAGTAGAGACAAACAACTTCTATCTTTGAACTACACGACAGGTGTGTCTTTTATTTCAGCACAGCTAACACTAAAAACCAACTGTTTAGTAGTAGACATTACTATGAACACACCGTGTAACCATAGTTACACACTGACATTTTTTTTTTTTGAGTAGGGTTGTTTGAGATACTTATCCACATCTACCTACAATAGATGATTGTCGGTGTGCCCCCAGCCTGGGGAAACAGACAGGAGTAACCACCAAAGCGAAAGCGATGTACTGCTGTGGACGGTTCCGGCAGCAAAATGTATTTTAGCCACAATCAATATCTGTTGATGTGTCAGTAGACAAATGATTAAAATCCTGAAAAAAACCCTGTGGAGCTTCCTTTTTGATTAATCAATTAAAAAATATATATAACTGACTAAAACTAGGGCAGTCATGAAGCAAAGATGCCAAATATCCACTGGTTCCAGCTACTCTAATGTGAACATTTGCTGCTTTTCTCTGGTTTATATCATTGTAAATTTTATATATTTGAATTTTGGACTGTTGGTTAGACAAAGCAAGACACCTGAAGTTGTAACATTGGGCTTTAGGAATGTATTCGGGGCATTTTTTACTATTCTACAGCCAAAATAATTACGTCAATTAATTGAGAAAATAATAGGCAGATTGTGAATGTGTTTCTTCTTCATAAAACATTTGCTGGTTGTCATTTTCTGCCCTGCCTTTTGCTAGCGCACTACTGCACGTAGGGGCACATTACCACCATCAACACTTTGTGTTTGCATTAACGCCCTTTACATTCACCAAGAATATGTGTAGTGTCAACTCCTGTATATGCTTGATGCACGTAAATGTGCACATAGCCTACTAATACAGCAAAAGCAGACTGGTCTCCTAAAAATGTCATCTCATTTTACGAAACTGCATTGTCCAGTACGTTTTGAGGGAAGATATTTTCTAATGGATTACATTTGTTTTGAACAAATCACATATCCGTTTCTAATCAAAGTCCACGTAAGTCTGTTTAGGGAGGAAGACGGTGTGGATGGGTGGGTCAACACAGGACAGGAGACCGAGAAAGACTAATTAAATCAGTCAAAGAGGAGCAAGAGTGCGTGCTGAGTGTTTCCGGTGATGAAGAAATCTCACAAAGTGGACAAGCTCTGAATCCACTTTTCTGTCAGCTGGATGAACTCGATGCCACCGATGCTACGTCACAAAGCTTGTTAGCAATTCGAAAATAAACACAAGACCTGTTTGTGCAGATGGATGTGTGTGCCTGAGTCTGTGCCCGTGTGTGTTTCGTCCATTGGGAAGGTCACAGACAAGTATGTGACTCATTATGCGGGAAAGGAGACCACAGAACACAGAGATGAGACCCTTACATAAGATGTGCTTGGAGGGGGGAAATGGACTTGCACTGAGTGAAAATAGAAACTATTAAAGCAACAGGAAAGGACTATTATATTGCTATATTAAAGTGGCTTTAATTTTCTTGATGCTGGCGGTACGTGACCTGTGCAGTGTGCAGAGTGTTGAAAAATAGAACATGTGCACTTACATTTGTGAGACAGGAGATGATCAAACGATTCTGACCATCGGACAACCTCATCCGTTGATACTCTGATGGAGAGAAAGACAAAGGAGACTGCCTGAGTGAGATGCTAACCAACCAAGGTACTTTCATGCATTTTTAACATAAGATGGTGCTGTATGTATTATTTAAAGGGCAGTCGAGTTTAATGTCTGATTTGTCCCCTGCTCACAGCGCTGCTTTCGCTCAAGGCCGTAAAGTAATTGTAATATCTGGTTCCATTTACAGAATGATGACAGGAGGGACGAGAGGAGACCTTTTTTGCAAATTGTAATGCTCTTTTATGAAATGGTGAAATCATGGTGGGATAACACTCTCTTGGATATTAAATAGATACATTAACATTATTGTACCCCTCCATCTTTGTAGATAGTGTCTGTAACATTAGACTATTTATGAAACACATTGTCGTGAACATAAAAGTTCAATGACAACGTAACTTAAAAATTTTAAACTTGCTACTGTTTTCTCTATGAAGTTTATGATAGGATATTGTGTTCGAGCATCGATTAATTTGCACAGAAATGGATGCAAACATTTTCTTGGAAGTATTTTAAACTTCATGAGGCTTTAATATACCACCCACGTTGTGAAATATTTGCAATTTAAAGGTGCTTAATGCAAGATTGGGAGCCTTTCTATTGCCTCTGCATGGCTGTCAACATGGTGACGGCTGAGCCGGTGGCTCTCAGCTCATGGTGCTAAGAGTGGAAACAACGGCAACACTGCTGACAGAGCTAACAGTGTTAACCTGAGGGAAACCAGAGAGTGGCGCGCCGGCGCCATTAGTCGGGATGGTATTATCAGCTTTAACCGCCTATATGAGGGCAGTGCAGAGCAGTGGCAGTGAGCTAGCCAGTCAGGTACGCTCACATGCACGGCCATGTCAACAAAGCAAAAAGCTTGGATTACAACATACCATCCCGTTCTCACAGGAAGGCGAATAAATAGCATGACATTACAAAGACATTATGCGTGTCATGCGAACGCATTTTAAGTTCTTCGCAGGTCATTTGTACGCCACACAACAAAACTATTCTAACGACCGCATTTAGGTTTTACCAACACTTAGTTAGGCTTAGGAAAATCGCTCTAGTTGAGCTTAAACTAAACTAAACCTAAGTAAAATACGTACGGTAACAACGTAACATGAGTACAGAGAACACGCCACAAAGATCACTAAAACGCCACTAACCTAACTTGCAAAACAAAACACCAGTCTTGAACACCGGTTTCCTGGTTGAAAGTCCTGTGTTTGTTGGACCCATCCACCGGCACATCTGCCCGCCATAAGCCGTCATTCTTGCTTTTTATTCTACATCACTAGCTCTAAGTGTAGTTTATTTATGCAGAGTATATTGCACGCTAAATGCCTGGAGAGCAACTTCATTCTCTGCTCAGGTACACATTACTCTACTATATCTCTCATAGCAAATAGCGGTTTGATGGTATATTAATGCTCTCGATATCATAAAGAGCCCCTTTAAGGCATTATGAAGCCTAATGACTGACCTCATTTCCACTAATGGCTGTGCTTAATATAACATATTGATTATGGCAAGGTAGCTTAAGTTTAAACCAATCTAATCACACAGAGAATTTTTCTCTACTGGCATTCATTTGCAATGGCCTTGTTAAATGTCAAAGCTGAGAGTACAAAACAACTCCTGATTTGGTAAAAAAAAACAACGAAATAGGCTAAAATTGTATCATGCACCTATTTGGTATATTGAACAAGAGAGAGTTAAACCACCAATATATGTTGCCGGCATGTTGGCTGACAGGAGTACAATATATTACATTAAAAATCCCACAAACATGTCCAAGGCCAAGTGTGGCATCTAGAGAGTTATTTATCACAACAGAAACTTGGGTTTTAATTTGTTCAAAGTTTGGTAGTCCCACAGAAGTAGGCACAGGACTTTTTTGGCATGCTCACTTCAGACACCTGGCAGTGGTTTCGTGGACAGGAGGCAGGAACTCGGAGAAGTCGCTGTAGGAGTCCGATTTGTTGGACAGGCAGCCTAGTCTGGTCTTCATGGTGCTGATCCTGCTGAACAAAACACACAATGTTTAATGTTTTCTCCTCACTGTATATCTCCGCTAAAATCAAAAAGTAAACATACCTTCCATGTGTACAGTGTATGCAGATTAAAATGTCAGTGCATGGGTATGTTTGTCGCTACTAATAAATCTTTTATTCCATTCCACTGAAAAGTTGTGACCTTGGCCTTCCATTTATAAGATGCAGGTTAAAACAAGAACCAGCTCCAAAAATATAGATGTGGAAAGTGCAACCCAAACAAGCACATAAAATCACAAATAACTTTATAATGCATTTTAACTATAAGCTCAGCACCATCAAGAACACTGCCGTCCCATTTGAACTGTTGCTAAGGTGGCTAATCGTATGTTTTAGCTTCATGTACTTGGTCTGTCCCTTTAGATATTTAGCCTATGTATATGTGTTTAAATGTTGTTGGGAGCCCTGATGAATAAACTGATTGTAAGAAATAAGATGCAGAGAGATAAGGCCAACTGACTGGACAGGACTGGACTGGATGTAGACGACAGGTGCGACTCCATATGCAAAAAGCTGATTCAGTATGGCTGTGCCTCATTTAGCAGGGAGCTATCAGTACCCCTGATACCAAAATTCACATCCTCATAAGGTTTCTTGTTTGAGTGTAGATTGCAGAGCTTAAGAAAACCTCCTATGCAACAATTTAGCTATTCATCAAAGTTATCATTGTAAGAGGAAATAATAAAAACAATTTGAGAGTTGGGTTTATTTATTTGTTGGCTATGGAAAATTAGTTACATTTTAAGTGGTCAGCCCGTTTGCAGGAAAAGGCGTAGGAATGACACGATAATGTGCAAGGCATTTTGCGTGCAATATAATATATATAATGGCTTTCTTGTTTTTTGCATGTCATTTATATGCCATGTAGTCTGCACTGACTGCAATGCAACCGCGCCGTGTAAATATGCTACGCTAAGAGCTAGTGACGTAAAATAAAAAGCGAAAAAGACCGGTCCAACAAACACAGGACTTCAAACCAAGATACTGGTGTTCGAGACTGGAGTTTTGTTTTGCAAGTTACTTTAATGACATTTGTCTCGTCTTTTTTAGTGACGTTTGTGACGTGTTTTCCGAGCTCATGTTACCATACATTTTTAACTTTGTTTACTTACATATTTTAAGCCCAGCCATGATGTTTTTTCTAAACCTAACTGAGTGGTTTTGTTGCCTAAACCTAACTGTGGATGTTACCGTAGTTTTGTTGCGTGGCGTACAAAAAAGCCTAAAATGCGTCCTCATCACACGTGGAATATCGTTGTAATGTTGTTTTTATACACCTTCCCATGAGTTTGGGTTGCAGTGATAGTCTGAACCATATTCCCATCGCTCATCACAATCTGTCCCATCTTATTTGCACACTGCTGCTGTCGTGTACTATTTGTCAATGTTCTCCCTTCGGGACACTTAGGTCGCTCCAGATGGGGCACGGTTGTAAAGATGCTCCACTAAAGGCCCTAAAATATGGGTAAAAAAAGGTCTATTTCACAGGAAACATTGATGAAAACCATCAGGTGAAAAGACAGATCAGTCTTAATCCATTCAGGTGAAATTCTCCAAGCTTCACTCTTGAAAGTAAAGGGTCAAACAATAACAAATAAACAATAAATTCACCATTCAAGGGGAGTTCTGTGCCGGCCTATATTCTTGCCTTTGTTTTGATTAAAGTTAAACAAACAAGATATAAAGAGTTAAACAGCAACTCATTTATGAACCAATCAGTCTTCTCATTTAACCCTCTTCCAAATAGCCAAAAATAATAAGAAAGCGGTTTCCTGTTATTTCTGTGATACAGTTTATTTATTTTGTCAAACCTCAAAGAAGGTAGCTAAAGAGGAGACTTTATTTGTGTTTTACCTTGATAAGAGAACTCTACAACCTGGAAATCTCTGCTTACTTTGTAGTAATGCTACATTTACATGATGGTTGGCTTTTACATATACAGTATATATTGAGATCAAGATCTCTTTTGAGAGACCTGAGTACAGCAGAGAGAGAGAAAAACAAGCATAGCTAGACAAAACAAAACGACAAATGCATACAACAAAAGAACATAACATACAAAGAACACAAGCAGACATAACAAAAAAGTACGTACAGCACGTACACCTAAATATACTTGAAATTAAACGTTTAAAATCAGCCAGTGGGATGAGACATTTAAGTTGTATTTATTTTTTATTTTATTCCATTTATAAGATGCAAAGTAGTGGAAGGCAGTCTTCCCATGATCAGTATTTACCCGAGGGGTAACTCGAGTCTGACAGTCCTGAGATCTGTTCTGGTGAGCAACAGTTTTAAATGTGAAAAGAGAAGTGAGGACCTGCTTTGATAAAAAAGATAGAATGTATTTCTTGTCGCTACTTTTTCACAAAGTACAGCGTGATGAGGCAACACGTTTTTTTTTTTAAAGTGAAAATGACACTGATTGTTGTGAAAACAGGACATGAACGAACAGCTGATTGAAACGTGAAAGGGAAACAGCGTTTTTTTAGGTGAAAGCCTTGTGTTTGTTGGTAGTAAAACAGCATGCATCTGTTTTCATCCATCCATCCTTCCATTCAGAGTATTTGTCCATTCACATTAAAAAAGACCCTATTTCACAAGTATTCCTCTTTCGTATCCCCCTCTCGTCGTATTGTTTTGATGCTTGGACTTTGAATTGGGAACATTGCATGAAATGTACTGTTCATTAGCCACCCGAAAGCCATTTTCTGGAATTAATAGACTAGAGCCACGACATGAATGAAATGGCTCTTTCAAATCTCACTTTGTGTCCTCCGTCTACCTCTGACAGGTTGTTTTCAGGAATTGTGTGTATGTGTGTGAGAGACGGCCCACCAACACAGAAATGCACATGCTAATAAATCACTTTTCTGATATGATATTGCCTTTAAATTGGATGGTTAGTGTAAGCACCACAGGGGTAACTATATGAGTTGTTGCATAGAGAACACAAGAACAAAAAAAACAAGCATAATCTCAATGAAACGTGGCGAGTTAATAGCGTACATGCTCTTTCAGAAGCTTTTCTTACCAACCAAGAATAAATCAAATCGCTGAAGAGCTTATTTTCGAAGGCATTATAGATATGTTGCCGTCTGCCCCAGAAACGCCATGTTATGTATCAGATGTTATATATAAAACAGATGCACTGGACTGGAAGGGTAGCTTGCGTGTCATCTTTGTGAGTCATAATCTCAAGGTGCACTTCATTTATTAATGTGGAGTTATTTTCAGAGAGGGTTGAAAAAATAATGGAGCAGACTAAGTATAGACCATGAATGTAAAGTTTTTTTTCGCTATATACTTCTGGAAGGTTATAAAAGAGTGTTGTTGGGTGAACTTTCTTCCACAATGATGGCAGTAATGCCAACACATTTAACACTTTTTCCACACTAATCCAGGATATGTCGCTGTTATTAAAGCCTCTACAGCCAGGGAGGTTAAAAAAATGTAAAGTTAATGATGAAATGCACACAGAAGCTAATAGAGTCACACAATTTCAATGGGTTATTCCTCTGAAGAGCATGAATATGCTCCTAAAACGGACATGGCACCCATAACATACTGTGTACAGGTGCCATTTTTGTTGGAGAAAAGATAAGCGGATCACTAAAATGATAGAATACATCCTACGAGGAGCGTGAGTTTCCTCAGCAAACTTAATGGCATTCCGGTCATTATTCAGTTCATGTACAAAGTTAATAGATTTTCTTTAGGGTGGAGCAAAAGACATATTGGACAAAATTGTAGGTGGAGGCAATACTTAATAAAATCACCTCACCACAATGTCTATTTAGCAGCTGTCCTAGAGCTTTTGATCGAATCACGCAATCTTCCCCAGCAGATGGCGAAAAGCCCTTTAAGTGCAAGAAAAAAAAATGAAATTTTAACCTTCACTGTTCCATGACAACTGGGCAACTCCGTCTTCTAAGGACGATTGATCAAATGCACCAGAAGAGGTAGTGAATAGATCTTGTGGTAAGACTTTTTTTGTTAATTAAGATTCATCATCCATTTTAGGATGTGCTGATGTCTCATTATTTTTGGAAAATCAATCACTGTTGCATCACAAAAGTTTGTTGAGGTATGTTCCTACGCTCAGTTCTTTTAAATCAAAGCTTAAAGGTATAGTGTGTAGGATTTGGCAGCATCTAGTGGTGTGGTTGCAAATTGCAACCGAGTTCCCCCTTCTCACTCCTCCCTTACCAAGACTGCGGTAACATGAGCCGCTGAGTGCAAAAGATATAAGATATATGAAGGGCTCATTCTAAACTAACAAAAACACAACGATTCTCAATTTCAGGTGATTATACACAAAAGAAAACATGGTTATGAATATTACATTCCACTTCTGCTAGATACCCCTGAATGCTACACACTGTTCTTTTACACTTTTGCCTTTTAATTAATTAAATCTGGGACTTTTCATTAATTTCTTGCACGGCACTGTCATTTTCATCTTCTGTTTGATCTGTTTTATCAAAAATCAGCATTTTACTCATTTTAAACATGTCTTTTTATGTTGCCTTGTGTATTTATGTGTTCCATCTTCTCTCAATGCCTTTTCATATCTTACGTAAATCACTTTCAATCTCGTTGCTGAAAAGTGCAGTACAAATAAACTTGGCCTGCCTTGCCCGTGCTGATGGCTTCATCTCAGTCAAATTCCACCACCGAGTTACGCTTTCCAAGCTCCTCTTCCTTCAAACTGTGCCATTGTGTGGGCGCCCCCATTCATGGATTGGATAATTAGACAGAGTGATAATAAGTGAAAATTAGAGGTTATTTCACACAGATTGTATATGCATCAACACGCTGTCAGACTGCAATTAGTGCTTTGAATTCCATGTAAACACATCTGGCTCTGAATTTTTTATGTGGCACGAACACACGGGAATTCAATAAATAAATATTGGCACATTGGACAGCAGCTTTGATACACTAATATTGGAAGTAGAGACATCAACAATTTATCATGGTCAAATTTGTATGTGTGTCAGCATGTCCCTTTTTCAGCAGACAAAGGTCATCTAAGTTGATGAGGAGAGACGTGGACATATTGATGAGTCTGTTTGGCGTGACCCAAACCGTCAATAACATGATAACAGACCTCCTCCCTCCTCCTGTTCTGCTCAACTCTCTAGACAAATCGGTATCTCTCTGACTGATGTGAGCTGCATTCTTCGTCGGCAGCGTGGTGCGGACACGTGCTGCTGCTGAGCTATTTATAAAAATCCCTGACAAATCCATGTAGTCAGGAGGAAGCAGTGCATGTTGTATTCAGCCATGCAGCGAGGCCGTCTCCTGGAGGAAAGAGGCTAAAAACAGCAACGGCACTTTAACGTCCCAGATATACACAAGTACACGCCTCGTGAATCTAACAGTACAAGCAACATCAGCTAGACCAGATGCCTGTTGGGCTTGGTGGATTAAGAAGGACAAATCTGGATCATGGGAGTTGTGTCTTTTTGTGTGTGTATGAGCATCTTCTTTGATGTTACCTAACTTGGTGCAATGCAGGCTTTCAGATTTCCTCATTTCTGCATGCTGACAAGACATCCAGCAGGTGTAGTATTAGCTGACATGCTGCAAAGTGATTATGAAACAGGGTTTGTTCATAATGATCAGATTGGATTCATCTAAAAATTGCAGAAAAATGTGCTTAATGCCAATAGGTGGACAGAATTATTTAATATAACCAGCATGATAACAAATGCATGGATGTTCACGGTGCACATATCCGCATTGACGTTAGCATTGACGTTGAAGGCCACGTGTCTCATGCCTTCTCTCAAGTTAAAAGAAGAACATCAAAAGGACAGGTCGCATCCCTGCTCTCATTCCTTCTGAGTGCAAGTTAAAAATAGCAACCTGTCGAGCTGAATTCTTGGACATCTCTGGTTGCGCCCAATTACAGCAGATCACGTTTTTGTCTTAAATCTGGGACAATCTTCCGACATGCGTCATGCTGTTTTTATATAGCACTGTATTCTGTTTAAGTTGCAGTGTGTAGGATCTGGCGGCATCTAGCTGTGAGGTTGCACATTGCAATCAACTGAAACTTCTCCCGTGTGGCTATAGCGTGTATATGAAAACTATGTTGGCTGCCGCAAAAACGCAAATGGTCCTCTCTAGAAAACACGATTCTTATTCACAGGTGATTATACACTAAAGAAAACATACTTATTAATATTATATTCTGTTTCTGCCAATAGATCCCCAAAATTGTACACACTGTTCTTTTAATGTAATGCTGATAACATCCTATCCAAAATGACCAAATTTAGTCCCAATAGAGATAATTTAATTTTACATTTGTAATACAGTACACACTGTTACTACTAATACAAGTAGGCCTACACTATCACCAAATAAAACAATAGCAATAATATTAATAAACATAAATAGAAGTATCTATTGCTATCTAATAGCAGTAATTCAAAGTACACACGATATGTGGTAAATGGTTTCATATTCAGAGTGGTATTAATCTTCTCATCTTACTCTCTGCAAATTAGTGCAAATAAGTGTATCTCTCAAATTGTCAAATTATTCCTTTAGATTTCATACAACAGTTCACAAATTTTGTGAATGTTCTGTTCATTCAGTTTTACAGCATGTTAGAATGTGTTGCTTTCAAGTTTTGCTTTCACTTTTACAACGCAGTAGGCGTAGCAGGCCCCTAATGACCCACATCTATTGTGCTTATAGCGAACAAGAATGCCTACTTACAGTTTATGTCCACTCCAGTCCTTTACAATATCACTGGGCTTGTCCGGCTTTCTCACAACCTCACTAATTAGAAGCTGTCTCTCACTTATCCATTAATTCATTCTAATTCATGAACTTGTTAATTAATTCACTCAGTCACTGTCAGCCACACCGCCCCCTCCACTTCTTCACACACATTAAAACAGGATCATTCGCTTGTCTTATCTCCGCAGAGCCACTGAGCTGTGTCGGATTGTTTTGCTTCTTTGACACTGTTTGGCCTAGAGAACACAGGGTCTAAAACACTCAACCAAATGCTACCAAAGGAATCAAGTTCCTCGAGGTTAATCAAATGCATTTTAAAAACGTTGGCAGAGGAAGAAAATTGCATAATTTGCCAATACACATGTCTATGAGTAGGTCAGTGCTACAGTAAATAAAATAAAAAGTTATAGGTTGAATTTATATTGTATAAAAGAAAATCATTTTCTTATCAAATGCAAAAGATTATTACAGCTGAGGTAAATGCTGAACAAGCATCAAGCTGTCAGGATGTTTAAATCCAAAAGGACGCCTCTCAAATTCTGCTGTAATCCATCCCAAATGTTTCAAGATGTAAACACATTAATCATCTCGTTCTCACTCTCTATTCATTCCAAGACACAGATTTAGCTGTTTTCAGGCTAATTAAGATGCACTGTGACTCAGAGGACAAGATATCCAGGGTGACTGGACAGCAATTCAGTCTTGGCAAGTCCAGGCTTGTCCCTTTCCTCTCTGCAGCTATAGCTGTCAGATTTAGGACTTGAGTCACAAGAGCACAACTGTGGTCTTGCACTTGTGTGTTTGCGTGCGTGTATTTGTGTGTGTGCACACTGCCCGATGTGTCAGACCATCTGATGCGTTGCCACCGTTAGAAACGACAGAAGGAGGAATCATTACTGATATTGGGGTCTATTTCTGACTTGGCAGATGTCTGTTGCGCTCGGCTGTGCTGCAGGTAGATTTCAGGACAGGACACAATCTGCCCCGAGGAGCCGCTATACTGCTACTCTGAAACACCCACAGCTACAAACACCATTGCTTCTCTCTGACTCGTCTCCTTGTGTCCATGTGTTGCTGGAAAAGCACACAAGGGTGAAACGTGATAGGGAACGTTGGTAAAAGTGAAAATGATGAGCCCTTTCTGACACAACAGATCGTTTAAAGGGAGTCGATTGGTTTAAAATAGATTTGACTTGTGTGAGGACACTGGTCACCACTGTTTACAGTAAACAAGAGTCCTGTTGTGTCAAGGCCAGCTCAGAAAATGCTACCGGGAAGACACAGTGTAGAGAAAATATGCATTTCCCACACATCAACTGATGTTCATAATAGAATACATTTTTATTTTGCAGTCTACACAACAATTTATAAAACGTAAGCAAAGACATATTTATAAAAAACAATAACACGATTAATTACTTTTTTGGGGTCAATTTGATCATTCTTTTTGTTTACATGGAGGTATCCTTTTATTGCATTATGTGATTGTTCTTGTCCTTTGTGAAGCATTTTCTAACATCTATTTCGATAACAGTGCTTTAAACTGAATCATTGATTTCTTTTTCACGTTTAATATGAATGATTGAGTTGTCACCACCGATGGCTCACAGGTACTTGTGATGAATTAATAAACAGGTGCTATATATAGCCACAGCTGTGAGTAATAGTCACACATACAGCTGGTCTGACATCCGCCAACGTGGCACAGTTGGTAAAAAACACTTCTCTGCTCTTCTTTTTATTGACAGGTAGAACGAGTGGTGCAGCAGGCAGACAATCCCATCTCATGGGAAGATGCACAAATAGCATAACATTATAAGGATGTTTCGCCTGTCATGTGAGCGCATTTTAGCCTTTTAGCGTGTCATTTGTACGCCTCTTTCTGCGTGTCATTTTCACGCTACGCAACAAAACTATTGTAACGGTCGCAGTACGGTTTAGGCAACAAAACCACTTAGTTAGGTTTAGGAAAAATATCATGGTTAGGCTAAAAATAAGTACGTAAACTAAGTAAAATACATACGGAAACAACATAACATAAGTACAGAAAACTCGTCACAAAGTCACTACAGTAACAATACTTGAATGTAACACAACATTTTGGGACACAAACACATAGCTTCTGGTTCAGAGTGTTTGTTTGACCCATCCACCTCCCTTCTCGCCCACCATAACCATTCTCACTTTTTTATTCTACATCACTAGCACTTATGCGGATGCAGTTACATTGCTGACAAGACAGACCACATGGTGTACAAATGACACGCCTAAAGCAAGACCGGCGATCTAATAGCACACAAAACGACTTGCAAATTACCGTTCATACGCCATTTTTTTGCGATTGGGCTTAGGCAGAGTTATTGATATGCAAACAGGTAATAAGAGCTTGCCTGCATCCATCTATTCCTATATATATATAACGTGCATGCTTACAGTATGTCTGTCTGTGTTTTTTGTCAGTAACTGATTTCACTCTGAATTTTCCACAATTGTTGTTTTTCCATTTAGTATTTATTAGTTTTGTGATAATCAAAATAATTATGCTGTATTTTAAAAACTAGTTTTGAAAATAAAACAAACAAAAGTAATGAGCTCTTGTTATGTGCATGAATGCACAATGTCATCGTTGGGGACATAATATTAGAAAACAATAAGTCATTGATGAAAACATTGGACAATAATCATGTTCCTTACTATGCTATGTTCCATAAAACTCTGTGGCCCCTCGCTCCTCTGACGGCCTCCTGTGATGACACCTGAGCACATTGCTCACTTCCAACAGTCTCATGGGTCAACCTGGGATAATGCTTCCCAGGGGCTTTTCAGCACGCAACGCCCCGATACTATTTTCATCTATTTTCTACTCAGAAAGGTACACTCATGTACGGTTAGATTAATGTCACTACCCTGCCGAGCAGGCTCTCCTCTATCTATTTATTATGTATCGGCTTAATCTGTGTCCAGTTCACAAGCTTCAGCAGCAAATTTAATCTCCAGAAGAATAGAAATGCACTGTGCAAGCCTTACAGGGACATGGCACATTATATATTTCTGCAGCTTATTCGGCAACCTGAAAAAAGATTGCCCATCTGCTCTACAAATATTACTGTGTTAATAATTTTATCCTCATGTACACTCATGCTCATCTGGATTAATGTTACTCTCCCGCCTGCAGGTGTTCTATCATTGCCACTTTTTTGTGTCAGACTTGCACTGACAAACAAGTAAAAGCTTTTATCAACATTGCTACATGTTTAGTACTGTAATTCACCTAATATGAAATATTATCAGACATAACCAGCTATTTATTTTATATTGTGATTTTGAAATTTGCTTAGATTAGGCAACAGAGAAGTAGCTGGGGGGTGGGAAGTATCTGTAAAAATATACAATTCACATTAAACACAATCATTTGAACCGTTGTTAAAGGGACTGTTTGTAACTTCTTACACATATAATTCATTGCGGGTCGGTGTCCCATGCGCGCTCGCGTGTGGCTACGCTGTTCAAACGAGACTCCAACACAAACTACACGGAAGCACCAAAACCGCAAAGTTATTTCTAGGGAAGCCAGTCTTGCAAAACAGTG
>CAKALG010030839.1:0-26651 GCA_916700815.1 Helicolenus hilgendorfi | reverse complement strand
TCCGGGTGCGGGCGGAGAGAGCAGAGGAGACATGCAGCAGAGCTCCGCTGCATCAGTCTGTGCTGAGGCAGGAAAAGCCAACACTAAGATCAGATCTAAATCATGTTCATGGAGAGACCTTCGTCTGGCTAACATTACTGCCAAGCAGCTGAAATATAGAGTGATATTGTGCTTTTAGCTGACGTGTGTCGCCTCACTGTTTTGAGCGATGCTCGTTCAGGTATATTTAGAGACAGCAAGCGCGAGCCCGACGCTGACTTTCGTTGATTTCACGGCCACAGGTGTCGCTGTTAAGAAGCATTTCTGAAAGTTACAAATAGTCCCTTTAAAGGGATAGTTCAGGTGTTTTGAAGTGGGGTTGTATGAGGTACTTATCCATAGTCAGTGTATTACCTACAGTAGATGACGGTTCGTACGCACCCAGTTTGGAGAAACAGACAGGAGTTACCGCAAGGGAGCAAAGCAATCTACTGCTGTGGACGGGGCTGTCAGCAAAACATATTTTAGCCACCTAAAAGAAAGGCCTATCTAAAAAAATCAATATCAGTTTAAAAGTATGCGATATTTAGAATATTTTCACTGCTTTACCTCGCCGTCAGACAGCCCTTTCTGACGGGGAACTGAAGCCGTTGTATCTATCTATGCTCTCACCAAAGCTTCAAGACTCCATTGAAGAAAGCTGTAGTTTTATCTCGCAGAACACAGGTTTGCTGGAGCAAAGTCACACAATAACACAAACAAAATAACCGATCGGGGCAGCAATAGACCAGCAAGTCACATCATCTGTGAGGTAAATTTACTGTTTTTTTTCAGTGGAGTCTGGTGGCTTTGACGAGAGCATAGGTAATGGCTTCAGTTCCCCATTGGAAATGGAGTGTATAGCTGTCTCACAGCAAGGTAAACCGGCGAATATATTAGTATAGCGTATACTTCAACTGATACAGATTTTTTTAGGTGGCAAAAAAAAACGTTTTGCTGCCAGCCCCGTCCACAGTAGTACATTGCTTTGGTCCCGTGCGGTAACTCCTGTCTGCTTCTCCAAGCTGGGGGCGCGCTGACCATCATCTACGTACCTCAAACAACCCCACTTCAAAACACCCAAACTATCCCTTTAATGTATAGAGACAGAAAGACACACATGACCAACACCTGTGATGACTTTCATACTGAGCAATGTTAATCTTCTCTTTTCCCCTCTGCTGTTTTGTCCTCTAGCTACGCTAATGTGAAGAAATGCAGCAATGAGGGCCGGGCCCTGATGCAGCTGGACTTCCAACAGTTCCTCATGAAGCTGGAGAAGCTGACCGACCTGCGACCCATCCCCGATAAAGAGTTTGTTGAGACCTACATCAAGGCCTATTACCTGACTGAGAATGACATGGAGCAGTTCATCAAGAATCACAGGGTGAGACAGCAAAGATGGAGGATTGTATCGTTAGCTTCTACGCAACACTAAATATCTAAGTATAAAGCAAGGAATCTCTGTCTGTCTGTCTTTTGCGCATCTCGAGAACCGCTCATCCGATCTACTTCACACTTGGCGGGTACATTGCTGGGGATCCCATAGAGTGCTTTGTCAAATTTGGTGCAATTATACGCAGCTAACGGGCACACCTCACAACAGCTTCACCACTAACAGGCCCTGCAGTAGTAAAGATAATTTAGGTTGCTGTTTTGTTTTTCTCCAAAATGTGAACACCTGCATTTCTCACTCTTTGTCTTTTGGCGCAGGAGTACTCCATGAAGCAGCTCGCCAACTTGGTGAACGTTTGTCTTGGTTCACATATAAACAAGAAGGCTCGTCAGAAACTCCTGGCGGCTATCGACGACATCGACAGACCCAAGAGATAGGCTGATGAACGGAGCGCACCCTGAACGTATCAACCAGCCACAGAGACGGACACTCCAACTCCCACAGAGGAGCTCAGCGTAGAATGTCTTCATTTTCAGGTTGGAGCGTACATGTTGTAGTTTGTTCAAGAGCTACTGTATGCAGCAATGTAAAGCTCACGTTAGCCAAATGCTAATTATCTGTTAATGTACAGCCTTAATGTGGTCAAAAACACACGATATCACTCATGATATTCTGATGAACATAAATACTAGTACATTCACTCTCAAGCATGCTGCAGTTACTCTGTGCGTACAGTAGATTAACCATAATGCATGCCCTTAAATTTTGATTTAACAAACTTAGGAAGTTTTTCTGAAAATTGTCTGCAACCACAACAATTTAATCTCTTCAGTGACCATTAAAGCTTCAGATAAACTACAACAAATACAGGATCTAACAGTGTAACATGAAGTGTAGCTTGACCATGGGGCCGTTTAAGGCATTCCATGTGTTTTCACCAAATGTGCTCAATTTCTGATACAACTCCATCCTTGAGATTAACAACACGTTCTAGTCCCAACTCGTTACATACTGACGCTTTGTCAGGACCCCTTGGCATCACTTTCGAACGCACTGGGTAACAAACTATGACGCTCCGCTACGGTCGTTAGGTTTAGGAAAAAAACATGATTTCGCTTAAAATCACTACGTTTGTAAAGTGAAACTTTCAAACCACGCGTTGTTGGTTTCACGCAAGACACGAACCATGCTCTCCTGGTGAAAGCCCCGTGTTTGTTGGACCCATCCACCCGCCCTCCCACCTGTGCTCTTTAAACTACTACCACACTCCCCAACCACTTTCTCTGAGCGTTTAATGTTGACGTGGATGGGTTCACGTTGTAGTTACTTGAAAGCCCGGTGCACCTCATACAGATGCTAAAGGGTTTCTTGTACGTTGGTATCACATCGTGTGACAAAGTGTCGTTATGTGACGCCCTGGGAATGAGAACAGACTGAGATTAAAAGGTGATTTATGAGTTGCTTCATTTTAAAGTTCCATAAAGTTGTAAATGGTAAATACGTCCCAATTACAGGTCCAAGAAGAGTCAGTTATAAACCTCCACTATGATATTAAGCTTTGTCACATGATTGAATGTGGAGATACAGTAGATGTGGGTTATTGTTCATCATTAATCATCAGTTACTCCAGCCCGTATGTCCGCTGTATATTATTTCACTTCAGGGTATTTGTCGTGGCTGATTGGATACTCTGCTTCTTTCTTTTGTTTTGTCCTTGAATTACATAAATCTAATATAATGATGATTCCGAAAATAATATAAATTGCCGTAGTTAGCGTTAACATAGAGTATATCTGCACTAGCTGCATTTGTTTGTTTGCCATTTGTCATATCTGAGGAGGAGTTTCTGAAAGTCTTTGTGAACGAGCTTATCTTTAAAATTCAGTCTCCGGCTTCCTTGATGAGCGGCAGTGAAATCTGTTTCGTAGGTTTGTGCGGTCAGGTACTGGTTGTGTGATTTCTCATGAGTTAGTAGTTGAACTGTGTCAGCAACGAGAGCTTTCCTCCAAAGCTTTAAGGCTCTCCAGCTCCGGTCATCTCCACTAGTTTAACTTGACCAGACCTGCCGAGAGGGCGTGAAGATTTACTGTCAAAAGGGAGGCGACTGAAGTTACAGTTTTTGATAATGGCTTCAAATTTTGTGTGCAACTATTCCACGAAGAATACTGTAAATGTGAATGTTTTGAACAATGTCTGTATTTATTTCTTGCTCTGTGTCTTGTTTGGGTTTTTATATATGATAATTGCTGGAAGTGTGCTTGTCATTTATCACCTCTCAGTATCTTGTAACTTATCAACTGAAGCTTATACAAATATTTAAACATTGTCAAATTATGTTGAAGCTAGAGTTGGTAATCTTCTAAAAAAAATCTGTGTTATATTTGTTGAAATTCTCAATACGTCCCAACAGCAATCAATATATCAAAAAATAAAATCTGGTATCTGTACGCTGTCACAGGACTGTAATAAACCCGTCCAATCACCTGCCTGTCTACCTGTGAGTGGCTTTAGAGGGAGGCCTGAACCGGACAGTCAGTGTTGCCGACTTGGTGACTTTCTTGCTAGAAGTACCGACATTTGGAGCTAGTGCTGCTAGCTACTTTCATTGGAAAAGAGTTTGCAACACTGAGCTTTTTTTTTCCGGTTGGATTACTTTTAAAATCTAGCATACTCTTGCTAGTGTCTCAAGATTACCAACCCTAGCTTTAAGGGTCAAGTGCACTATAGTGAAAATCAGTAATCGGTGTTGAAACTGTAGGTTGAACCAAAATGATTCTAACATAATAAACACACTAACAATTGTCTCTGTTAATCTTACCTTATTAATTCTTACAGTGCTATTAATAAACTGCAAAATCTATAAATTAAATACAGTTGTTTAAAATCTCTGTGCCGCAGCAGTTTTAAGAGTCGCCGTCACCGTTAATCAGGAGTGTTACCTTCCAGCAGCGCTGCTGTTCATCCTAATGATGCTTTACTCAGCCAGGAGCAGGACGCTCTCAGATTCATTAATGTGGCTTCCTGTGTGGTTACAAGCCCTCAGCGTTCCTGTTTAGAAGGAGCCTGCTGATCAGGTTGAACTGAACGAGCTGTGAAGAACTCATTATAACTTTGATGACTCAGGCTGTATCAGAAACCGCATACAATACTAGTAGTATATACCGATTTGGCCCATAATGTAGCATGTAGTATGCAAACAAGCAAAACCTATAGTATGCCAAAAATAGCTGGTATGTTGTACTGATATGGTAAAAAAAATCTCCAGTATGCATCGTCTACCCCGCCTACTGTATCCCATAATGCAAAGCGCTGAAACAGTAAAGGCTATGGTCACAACAATATTAGCTAAAAACTGCAATTTTTTTTGCATTTTTCGTAGCTATTGCATCACTAAATTCACTTATGAACATTTTTTGAGGCGATAAATCAACTGTGTCGATTTTGAATATTGTCAGTTTTACAATATTAGATGGCGATTCGAACATTTGCTCCAATGTTTTCGGAGTTTAGAAGCTCCACAAACATACAGCCTCACTGTTTTTTTATTATAACTGTTGAATTTTCTGTCAACTATGTGATCAAACTGAACCAAATCTTCCTTGAGTGGACAATCATCCACACGATGACTTGGCCTAATATACTAGTATATAGATGTCCCCATTACACCAGCAAATCAATACCAGTAGCCTTAATGCATGCATACATACGTTTCCTCTGATTAACAGTATCGTCATATCCATCATTGAAAGAGCAAAATAAACTTATTTGTCAGCTTTTTTTCCATCGTCGGATAAACCTGGACAAAACTACCAAACCTCTCAAACAGAGTTCAAATCTGGGTTCCAGTATGGATCTAGCCTCATATGTAATATGGTTATGGTGAAAGTATTTCAACTTCTGTGTTAACACAGTTTGTAGGTTAGGGGTCGTGGGAGTATTTGACCATTCAAACCTTGTGTGGCGCCTTTTCTTGCAGAGCTTTCCTCACCCTACCGCCCTCAAACACTTCATTCATGACCTACCCGACACCGTTGCTCTCGCTGTCCTTGTGCGACATATTTGGGCGCCCAGCTGGACCGCTCACCTCCTGTGATGCCGTGGCCCAGTTACCCTTTCAGATAAAAGACCAGGCGCTCTTTGCTCCTGCGTTTTTGCCCTTCTGCCAAATTTCATGAGCCAAGCTCATTGAAATCACTATCAATGACCTACATGTCCTCTGTCCCGGCACTGTCTGCTGATATGCATTCACAAAGACTCTTTCATTTCTATTCATTCACATGTAACTGAGAACAATTGCTGGCAGAGCCTATTTGTAATTTTTACTTTGCATGATGATTGACATGACAAGATGTAACAGCAGAGCAGAAGAGAGTAAAAGTAATGAATAGAGACCAGATGAATTAAGATCATAAATTCTCTAGAAAAGTTCTGTTGCTCAGTGAAAGCTGCTTTTTTTTTATCAAGTCATCTATGACATTTTTTTATATATTTTCTGAGGCATGGGACAGTCTTTGATAATCACTTAGCTTTGAAATTTTAAGCTTTGAAATACTGATTAAAAATCTCTTGAACTCTCCCAAAACGTTAATAATAACCAAAGTTTAGACTTTTTTTTTTAAATGAATTACTAAAAGAGAAATAATTTTTTCTTTTCGCCCCTCAGCGTAGACTACTCTCTCTTGAAGAGAACGTCAACAACAGCTGCATTGTGTGTGGTGTTTATGGGCTGTAGCTGTTGCAATTGATTTTTCGGAGGTTGCCAGGTACATTTTGAACAGATAAAAATCACGCGATTAACCGCGATTAAATATTTGAATTGCTTGACAGCCCTAGTTTATAAACCTCCGTGTTGTCGGAATTTCACATTAAAATAAACAGAGCACTGTTTTCACTTCCATGTTGTTGCTGTATTCCAACCGTCAAAAACTTTAAATGTTATTCTTTTACATTGTAATAGTTATCTACAGTGGTTATTTATATAAAAATACACAATTGAAATGAATAGGAAAAATGTTATTATATTTTTATTTAAATATTCGCTTTGATTAAAAAAATGTTAGCATTAATATTTCTAATTATATGTAATTAAGCTGCTCAGAGCTAGTGTTAGGAAGTTAAACAGGTCATATTTCTCTCCCTAATATCTATTTTATATTGCTGTGAAAACATCTGCAAACAAATGTATTTATTCAAGTGTCTCGCCAAAAACTACATTTTACAAGATTGCATTTGAACGCATCATGATATGGTCATAATTTAGTATCGCCCAATACAAATGTTTACTAAGTAGAGCTTGAACGCACCATAACGTGCTCCGTGCTTTTGGCAGAGGAGCCGGTCACTATGATCACTCTGAGCAGCATCATGGGGACAAATTAAAATATAATACCTTTCTGATTAAAATAGTTGTTCCAGTTGTTTTAAGGTCGTTCCTCCACGGCTTATTTTGGACTTGCAGTCGTTACAAATTGCAGCTTTACTTCTTCTTCACTCACGCTGAAAAACGTCTACACTGCCGACATGTTGCGCGTGTGTGACGTTACCGTTGTGTGCCGATGTAAAACCATCATGTGACGGCTGCACATGTATATCTGAACGGCAAAAGAGACTGCTGAAAACGCGCCGGCTTTGGTCGTCTGCTGATTAACAGTTCATCTCTAGCTGTTAGTTTAGGAAGCGCTTGATTTATGCAGCAGAGTTTTCAATGAGCGGAGCATTTTAAACGTCAATATCACAATCGATCATGTTAATTTCATTGTTGGAAGCCAAAATCGTGATCGCGATTAATATCCGATTAATTGTGCAGCCCCAGCTCAAAGGTATTACTTATCTGACAGATGAGAGCGGCGAATATATACAGTATATACGGGTAGAAAACACATTTCAGTGTCAGGCTAACTGGAACCCACACACACACATGAAGACCTTTTTTAATCTCAGTGTCTCACTCTGTAAGAGCAGAAAATCGAAAACTGTAACTAGGGACCTGTGCACGGTTCATTCGCTCTCTCATAACGACAGTGCAGTGTATTTACAGAGCTTTTCATTAAAGCGGTCTGATTGATTTAGCCTTATCACCAAACAAACCTTACTGTGCCGAGGAAGGAGTTCAGAAATGTGGTTCAAAATGAGTATGCCATTTCTTGCACTGTGCAAATTGGTAATGCTAACAAAATTGTTCTGCCTGCTATGCACCAAAATCAGATTACATCGGGCCAATAGCAAATATGGGCTTTTTAGTGTTCGGAAATAGTTTTAGATATCCTGCAGAATGCATAAAATGAATCATTTATTCATTCAAAGCCCTCAGTAATTCAATAAACAGTTACTTTCCACTATTTCATGAACATAATGCCAGCATTTTCTCATCGTATTGACTGGTATTACGAATTGAAGCAGCTAATTGGATGTCAGACTCCGCTGCATGAACTGTCACGACGGCCCTCTGAGAATCTTGTTCCACCAGTCACTGCTAATTTGTTGCTTGACTAGCTGTGCTTCAGTGGAAACAAATGTTGTGACTGGTCGTAAACATGAGCAAGGCAGGAAAACCTCTCAAGAAACATTAGGGCTCCATTTAGAGCAGAGGAAGAGGCTGTCAATTCAAAGTTCAAGTAGAATGGGGAAGTTTGATGGTATGGATAGATATTTCAGGGCAGTACTGTATACTGAGAAAAAAACACACACACACATTGACTGTGTTTTGTGTGAGGGTATTTAAACTTTACAACATACTATAATTTATATACTTTTACTATACTTTTTTCATGAATTTTTCGACATACTATACTATGAATTTTTTCCATGAAAATTTTGGACATACAGTACTAAACCATGACTTCTTTTCATTAACTTTTTTGACATACTATTCTATGACTTTTAAAAAAAAAAAAAGAAAGTCAAAGTATAGTGCATAGTATACTATGACTTTTTTCCATGAACATTTTGGACATACTATACTATGATTCTTTTCATAAAATTTTTCAACATACAATATAGTGTGATTTTTTTTCATGAAATTTTTCGACATAGTATACTACGACTTTTTTGTGACATTTTTTGGCATACTATGCTATAACTTTTTTTCATGACATTTTTTGACATACTATACTAGGACATTTTTTTATGACTTTTTTCGACATGCTTTACTATGACTTTTTGTTTATGACATTTTTCGAGATACTACATAATACGACTTTTTTTCATGACATTTTTCGACACACTATACTATAATTTTTTTTTTTTTTTTAACATTTTTTCAATATATTATAGAATTACTTTTTATGACAACTATATGACTTTTTCATGACATTTTTTGACTTACTATGCTATGAATTTCTTTCATTATATTTTTCAATATACCATACTATTGCACTGCCCTCAATCCTAAGGCTTGACAGAGGGTGGTGAAAACTGCTCAGCAGTACATCACCAAGATGGAGCTTCCTTCCATGGAGGACCTCTACACCCAGTGGTGTAGGAAGAAGGCCATCAGGATTGTCAGGGACCCCAAACCACCCCAGCTACAAACTGTAGTGACTGCTCCCGTCCAGCGTCCGGTATCGCCCCACCAGGCTCAGGGACAGATTCATCCCATAGATCATTTGACTTTTGAACTCTAGAGCTCCTCACCATTGTCACTTTACCTTTATACCATCTCTTTACCCTTAGTTGTGAGTTCGCTAGCAATGGAAGGCGCGACCATGTATTTGTGTTTGTTTGGGTGGCCGTTCAGCCTCTGACTGACCTCATAATCCACAAGAAACTCAAGTTCGTTCTGTTGTTTTCCTCCAGACTCTCTCCTTTTACATCTCGTTCACTCCACTTCTTTATGAAGCAGGTTGTAGCTGTACTTGCTGAGATACAGACACGATAAATTATGTCCAAAAAAAAACCCAATTCATGAATGTGTTATGTGAAGAGACACAGTGATGGACTGACAATGGTACACATTTGAAATAACATGTAAAACAAATAAAAATAACAGCAATTAATTTATTTTATTTAATGCATTTATTATCTTCATAAAGTATAGGAGCAACGTAACCCTCGGCTATACAAGCTAAAAAACAACAACATTTAGCCTAGTTATATTTCAAATATATGTATACGTGTAGCTAATATGCACACTTCCAATATCTGTTTTGTATCGTAAGTCACATCATCAGCGCAATATTGAATGTTATCGCACATCGCTGATTTTCCTCATATCGTGCAGGCCTGTCCTCCAGATGTCTTTTTGTCAAAGCAATAAGCATGCACTTGTACACCGCCGTCTCGGGCACGTAATGAAACAACTCTTTTGTTCCAGTTCACATCACGTAGTCATAGTATAAATCATATCAGCAGCACTTTCTGGTGCTCTTGGAAATACCCTCACACAAAACACAAAGTCAATACTTGTGTCTTTGAGGAATGGGGTATTGATTTTTCTCCTCTTGACTTATGTTTTGGTCTAAAATACCAGATTCCACACAGTTTAAAAAAGGGGGATGGTCCTATCTTAGACATCTGGTTTCAAAGAGGTGAAGGTTTATTTTTCCACAGGGGAGCTCAGATGGTATTTTGATGAGATAGATGTTTCGGGGCCAGTTTGTTTGTATCAAGAATACATATCTTTGTTTCATAGTCTCCGTCCTGAGCAAATTGCGTTTTAATGCAATAGGCTACATGCAATGATGGCTAGTGACATTTTCATTGAGAGGGCATCGAAGAATAACATGTTAGACTGGAGCTGCAGGTCCGAAGCTGCAGTTTTGAAACTGATGGCACCGTGTCTCTCCACTTTTAACATGGTTTATGCTGCTTGACATCACTGACACTGTGTGTCAAGATAAGATAAGATAAGATAAGATAAGATAAGATAAGATACGATAAGATGAACCTTTATTAATCCCCGGGGGGAAATTCAGGTGTCAAAGCAGCAAAGCACAGGTACAGAGGTACAGGTGTACAAAAGGATTATAAAACAATAAATAGAAATACAGAATATACATAGTGAATGAACACAGTGAATGAACATAGTGAATGGACATAGCGTGTACCGCCCATCAATAAAGAATGCAGTGTACAATAAATCGATGTAATACATACAGTCTATGAAATAGTATATGGGATGTAGTGTAAAGTAAGTTTAAAGTTTAGAGTGCACCAGTGGTTAGAAGAGGTGGTTGCACGTGTCCTTGTTATTCCTCCTTTCTCATGTATTTGTTTGATGGCCTTTCCCTTCTAGAAATGAAAAACATCGGTGCCCTGGGGCCACTTGGGATTTTAATACTCTTGCATTGGCATAATTTCACATTCCTGATAACAAATGACTTATATCCATTATGCCTAATAAGTGAGCCATGAACGGAATTTCATGGGTCTCGCCCTCTTGTGTCCTCCCTTTCACAACACGGCAACCAGAGAGATGACTTTTGAGTAGTGAGGCAGATAACAAATGAGAGAGTCTCTGTATTTCATCAGCTACGGTATCTCACAAATCTAATTGTGTTTGCGGTTTATTCATGGCTTCACGATATGCAAATATTTCCGATGAGTGCCGTGTGTACTCTAATGTGTTGTTGACTTAGAGTATAATAAAAGGGCAGTGCTATCTTTGCACTTCCTGTTTATGCACTCAGTGACCACTGTCCTCTGAGTACTTTACATGTTTGTATAGTGAGGAGAATTTAACATAAACATCATGGGTCAATATTAATAATCTGCAGGGTTGACCGTGTTCATCATAATGCAGACAAACAAGCCGCTGTGTGTGATTAAGAAACATGTTTGACCTTAAGGTTGAAACAGACAGACTCACCATTACTGCATGTTTAAATTACATTAACATTGTCACTATTGATCCTGACCTCAGGAGTCAAAGATGCGACAAGAATTTTGATCTACGTACTGGAATCTCAGTTTGCCTGATCAGGTAATACTAATACTGACAGAATGGAGCACAACATACTGTCATGTCACTGCAAATAAAAAATCCCTAATGTTGTGTTGGGTTAGTTTCTGTCTCTTTTGTATACTATGTTGAACAGGATCTTTTTTTAAAGTGACAACATGACGTGAATGGCTGAATTGGTTGGAAAAGAATATCTACAACTTCCACGGCAATAAAAGAAAAATAAAACATTATCACATTACGGGAAAGTCACTTTTACACTTGAAGCTGGCAGGAGAGCCTCCAAACAGTGACCCAGAAATGATTACAGTATTTTCATTTTTACTTGATAGCAAAATAATGAAAGCAATTCATCACACAAGGGAAAGTAGACCTGCTCACATGCTTTGTCTTCTGCGGAAACCACGTTTCACAGCCACCATTACCATATAGACCAATATTTCACCCACCAATTTGTCAAAGGCTCCTCCGCATTGCTTTTAGTAATACAACGTCCTGTGTACTGTACCTTCCATTTCAATCACTGCGTTATCATAAGGCCCAGCATGCTTCTCTTGGCTTTACCTTTTCTCATTACTCAGAGGAAAGCCATGGCCTACAGATCAGGGAGTTTGAAGAAGTCAGAGTGAAGGCGACGACAAATGAAGGTTTAACAGGTCCTGAGCCAGCCTGAGACCGTGACAGCTTTTCTTTTAACAGCAATTACACACAGTCTTTGCTTCACTCCCGTACTGACAGCGTTAAAGTGTTTAAGAGATTCAGAGAGGGAGAGATAGAAATACATATTATATACTAGTGATGTATTCTATAATACAAGTATATAACATGTCATATATGCTATAAGGTGCACACACCACAATGAATGCTAATGTGTCTATTCCCCTGCAGTGTGCCTTTTTACTCATAGCTACACAGGCGGTTAAAGAAGGGACATTAAAGGGACTGTTTGTAACTTCTTACACGTATAAATCACCCGGGTCAGTGTCCCATGCGCGCTCGTGTATGCATGCTTGCATGTGGCTACGATGTTCAGACTCAGACTACAACACAAACTACACGGAAGCACCAAAAACAAAATGTTATCGTCTCCGACCGGGTGCCGGTGTCTCCCCTGTTCCTTCCGACCGCGGTCGGAAGTCTGAAGCAGGAAAAGCCAACACTAGGATCAGCATTGATTCATTCATTCATTCAGTGCCCGACACTGACTTTCGTTGACTTAACAGCCACAGGTGGCGCTGTTAACAAGCATTTCTGATTCTTACAAACAGTCCCTTTAAAAACTTTGAAGATATTGCATATATTCATTGTTTTATACGCTCTCCCCTCACACTCACACTGAGCACTTTGAACAAGATGACGATCAGCCCTCTTGAATTGCCTGTTTTAATGTGGCATTCAGACTAACCATTTTTTGATCTTAATGTTGGCGATCCCGAGGGTTTAGGTGTGTGCTCAAGGAATGAGGCTTATATGCAGACTGAGCTCTGACTGGTTTTATACTCCGAGGAGGATGATAAAAACTGCAGACAGAGCTGCTCGCCGACCTGCTTCGGATAAATCATCCCATCCGATCCCACTTGGGCCTCAGCCAGTATTATTTACATATTCAAATTAACCGCAGGATTAACTTGAGGTTTGCGTAGTGAACTCACTGAAGCGGATGCATTATGCATCTGTCTTGTGCATGTGCTTGAATTTCCCCCCAATTATTAGAATATTTGCTGCGTCGGCAGCGTAGATTGCTTGTATAAACATAACCAATCACACTATTTTGGCAAAACCCAAGAGAAAGATCTCAAAAATACACAAGGAAATCCTGCTCAACTTTGTTTCTGTTAGTTTGCTTCCTCTGAACAGAATCCTGTCTCCGATGTCCGTGCAAGAACGCTACGGTCTATCAGTTTGTCATCATGGTTGTGTGAGTTGTTGCTTGTGTACATGGCACTCACTGATGTCAATCTTCCTCTTCGGCAGACATTTTAAGACCTTTAGAGTGAGACACATTGATGCTGTCTGGGCTTGATTCAAGCTCGCTAGGTGATATGGGGTGTGTACCAGCTAGGGCGCCGCAGGCAGGTCTGAATGGCAGTAAACAATACCTTATCCGTGGGTGGAGAGTGGCTGGCTGTCCCCTCTTAACCTGCTGCGGTATATTACCCTGAGGGGGAAACAAACACTTCCTTTTAAGTGTGTGACTTACAGACTGTGTACATGAGGTGCCTTGAAGTACCAGAGTGTGTGGGCTGTTTATGTTGAAGCAATTAGAGGATTTCTATTTGTGCTTAAAAGACGCACACAAATGCACACTGACCCCATATTACATATAATTCACAACTTAAACTTTTTTTTTTCTTTTTTTTTCTTCTTATTATTTTTAATTTACTTATCTTTTGTTTTTTTGGTCCCTTTTCCTTCTTTTTTTGTTTTGTTTTGTATGTGTTTCATTTATGTTTCTATCGGATTTAATTCATTTATATGTATAAGTGTAATTGTTTATGAAATTAACTCTGCTTATTTAATAGTGCAGTAATATCGCTATAGGGATGGGGGGGTATCATTTGTTTATACAATTATTTCTGTGATTTATTGAATTTTGTACAGAATACCAATAACAAGACTGAGTAAAAAAAAAACACACGCACACATGAATACACCTGTATTTATTAGGAATAGAACATATCACACACATCTGGGGTTTATGTTTTAATAATCTCTATAAACAGGTTCACATGTAGAATATGTAGGCAACGGGACTAGATTTTGGTATCCAAACTGGTTTCCGTTTTTTAATTTAGTTTGAGTAGTATTGACCAATCCTGTTCAAGCAGGCTTTGGTTGAATGCAGGTAAACAGTCCATCACGCATTGGCTGAAATGCGATCTCGTCACCCAGCTATCGTCTGACGATGATTTAACTTTTCATTAGTTTAAAGTTAGCTTGAAAACTGACTATTTGTGCAGTCATAGACGTCGTCTCTCAACTCCAACTCCAGTCTCACATCTGAAGGTTTAATCGGACTGTAAACAATGAGCAGCACACGGAAGAGGAAGTCTTGGCCCACAAACCGCTAGAGGCTTATCCGTCGTCAGACATATAGCAGATGGGTTCAGAGATTGATGTTTTAATGCATTTTTTAACATGAGAAGCGTGTTCAAGCTAAATTGGGGTATTAATGTGATTTCAGTCAAATGTTTATTGCAAGAGTTATTGGTCACTGTCATAATAGACATAAATATTATACATAAGGAACAGTTAAAGAAATACACTTACTTGCTTTCTTGCCAAGAGTTTGATAAGAAGATCGATACCACTCTCATGTCTGTACAATAAAAGATAGAGACATCAGATGACGAAAATGCCTGTGGGCACCCTTCCTCATTTTCTGCATTGAGGTAATAAATGAACAAATAGAGAAATAAAGAAAGAAAGAAATACACTTTTCACCCCTGTAACTTTCTTTCTCACACTTTTTCATCTGCCTGTATTTGTTAATAAAAGTGTAAATTGTAGTGATACAAACTTAACACATTTAAGCCAACAATATCAGGGACCAATTGTTAATTTATATAATAAATACAGTTATCTATGAAAATAAAAATCGTAATTTTTGTCTTAAAACCATTGTGATGTCTGATGTGTGTTGCGGTTTTACGGGGCTAGGGTTAGGGTTCTGGGGGTTGAACCCCACATTTGCTTCGCCTAAACTTTTGAATGAGTTTAGCTTTTGAATTCATGTTAAAATCACTTATCTATCTTTTTAAAAAAAGATGCTTTCTTGTCTTTAATCCATATTTATTCAATTATTTTCTTTACCCATTAGGATGCAGGTTTTAAAAAGTTCATTGTCATAAATATATTTTTCTTTTGCTTTATGTCACATGTACGTGAACAAAAGCAAAGCACATTTATAAGAATATATCGCCTGTCTGATATTTACAGACGTGTCTCAAAGCTGTATAGGCTACTTCACTCTGCAGGAGTAATAAAACTGAAGTGAGTTTGTGCTTCTCTGGCTGTGGTGGTACCCCTCATAAAACGCGTTGAGCACCATGGAAAATCCCAGCACACAGCCTTTGGATGCTTTGGCCGCTAACCCGGCGTTTAACGAGGCTCCGTGGTCCTTTAACTTTAAGCACTTTGGTTTTCGCCTGTGTCGCTTGTACGCTCTGTGTGTCAGAGAATTACAACACTGGTGAATATCCCCCATTTCTACCCAGTGTTGACATTTGTGGCTCAACGGTAATGGATGCTTGCATTTGAGCCACTTATAGGGTCAGAGACTTTTATAGGCTGATTGAAACAACTGCTTGGTGAAGTTTTCCAGATTTCTGGCTAAATGTAATACCCACTCGTATAATTACGTGCTTCAATCGGCTGTAGGCTTACGGTGATAGAATTTGTTTGACAACATGGTCTAAAAGAGGCAAATGACCTTTTTGGTTACACTCAACAGGAGGTGTGATTAAACTTAACAATGTCTTTCAGTTTGATTCTACATCAAATTGTTCTCTTTATGGACACTTTATGGACTAACCCGTTATGATCTTTTAAAAAAGAGATCATAAAACGCTGTGCTCCTGGTTCGTGGACATGCACACTGAATGTTTATACTGAACAAGCGTTCCACATCACTGAGTAACAGGCTAGACCTCCTGCATTTTAAGACCATTTGAGGATAGAGGAAAATATGTGGACGAATCAGACTTTGATCAATGTCAGTGAGGAATAAACTTGTTAATTTGTTCAACACTCTGCCAAAATACAAGCAGACAAAGTGTAAAAAAACTGATGTGCTCTGTCTCCCTATAGGATCTAGAAAATTGCATAGTTTGAGTTATTATTTCGAGACTGTGAATAATCGTACGGAGGAGTGCTGACATATCTGGCAGAAATGAACCTATACACAAGCAAAGCATTCGAACGAGATGTGAGTTTAAAGCGAAGGAAAATAAATTGTTGTTTGATGGAAAGCCTCTCCACCGCCAGAGCATGTACTCAAGGGCCCTGATAATTAATAATTTGCCTCCCAAATCTCATTAGTGTATAATGAGGGAACATGCTATTAGTGAGACATAACTGAGACGGTTATCGTCTGAGCCTTGGGCAGACTGACCCCTGCTTTTAGGACAAACAGCGAAAGGAAACCCCTATTTTTGTGTTCTTTCATGTACTCAGTTGGGCTTTCTGCTGTGATCAAACAGACACACGCTGGTTCCTTTCAGGGTTTCTTTCGAGACAACATCACTCAGTTGCTAAGTGGGAGTAAGAATGAGTGGCACTATGTGCAGCACATGCAAATGAATCCTCCTTCATCCCTCGAAGGTTAGAAAAATATACTTCGCTCTTTCTTCCTCACTTCTGCAACTGTTCAAATCACGGCCACCACAACGCCTCAAGCCTCTCATCCCCCTGCTTCCATACAAAATAAGACACCAAGGTGGTGAATGTCGTCATACAAGTGGATCTGTGATCTGCTTTAGGGCATTGCTTTGGCACTTAATATGAAAGGGTTTAAAACAAGAGGGTAATTATCACGCATGCGAGCGTTGTCTTCCAATAATACATCAAAGGGTTTGAAAACACAAAGCTAATTTAAAATGATAATGTATGAGTGTTGCATTGAAATCATGAAGGAGGAGTTATTACATTAAGTAATCTATACTCCTCTCTCTGTAGACATCTGGGCGCTGAAATTTCCTGAAGCTGCAAACCGCCATCAAGAGCAATTTTACAATCCAATAAAAAATCTTGATTGTTTGAGGCTTTGTGAATAAATTGACTTGGCCTTTAAAATGTGGAATAGCGCTGTGAGTGCATCATGCTGAAAAAACACAGCACACATGATGGTCTCTTAATACTTCTGGGGATGATGTGCTACTCATCAACTAATGAATGTAAATATATATATTCATATATATATTCCTCCTCGTCCTTCCTTACATGCAGTGCTCCGCCTCCCCGCTGCAAAAGTTGCATTTTTCAGTGCCTGAATTCAGCCACTGCCTGAATTCCATCACGACTCAACAGTCCTATCTCTCAGGAGCAGACAGAGACGATGCTGCAGATTTGTGCCTGAGTGAGAACAGATTTTGGTGGTTTGATTTACTTTCTTTTTGGTAGCCGCACTGAACACAGTAGGGGTTCCTTTCTCACACGTTATGCTCAAAGTAGTACGGCTGGCACACACATAAAGGCATCCTCACATTCACACACAGCACACACAAACACAGCACACACACACACACACATCTTGATCCAGGTCTTATGACACATTTCTTCCTTTCGTGAGACTCCAGACAAACATAGAAACAGGCAGAAACAACACCTGAAAGAAACCCAGAAACATTTTATTCTTAACTCCTCTGGGATGTTTTCACATTAGTTGCCAACGCACGTAAACTGGACATTTCACAGATACAGCTGTCGTCCTGTTGGTCACTTTTTTCCAGAGTGAAATATCTCAGCAACTATTGGATGGATTGCCGTGACATTTGGTACAGACATTAATGCCCCCAGAGGTTGAAGCGTACTGACCTTTCCAATAGCAGTATAGGGTTTGACTTGATTTGTGCTTTTTGAGTGAAATCTTGACAACTATTTTCATCACTTTAATGTTGCAGCTGGTAAAGGTGCTAAGTTTAACTATATGCTTATATACTACTTAATAATACACCATAGTTTATTAGTTGATTTATATTTTGCATTAAGAATCTGAATCTGCACATAGTAGCTAATATTATCAAATAAAGAATTGAGGTCAAAAGTACAATATTTCCCTCTGACATGTAGTGGAGTAGAAGTAAGAAGTAATAAAGCTACATAAAATGGAAATACTCGAAGTATAAGTAAAGTTCACGAAGCTCAAAATTGTACTTAAGTACAGTACTTGAGTAGCTTACAGTCTACCACTGCTAGAACACAAAATTGTTTACAAGAGCACAAGATCGAACCTCTTAATTTTGCTCTCACAATGCACCAGATTGATGCATTTAACTTTAACATGTACAGGAAAAACCCTGACTATACTTCAATTTTTTGTTATTTTTTTGTTTAAATCTCTTGCGTTATAATGTCAGCAATATTGTTTAACTTATGTTCTGTTAATTCATGTGCACTCATTTTGAATTGAGAGTAGTTTTTTTTGTGGAGAGATGTCATAATGATGGGTCGCTGCAGCGCAGCAGTTAAGTGCAGAGCAGTTAAGTTAATAATAAAGTCCTAATAGTCCAACCTCCGTACTTGGTTCATCTGGGACTTGAACCAACAGCACTCGGGTTCTCAAGTCAAGTGCCTACAGCCGCCCCACTAATAGAAAAGCTTCTATCTCACTTTGTGCATAACCAAACAGAAAATAATAATTCACAGAGTAAAACTTGTCCTTTCTCCGTCGTCCTTGTGCCTCCTGCAGCGAAGCTCAGTTATGATGAATTTCTGGCTACGGCAGCTGTAAACACTCCAAGCCTTTGGTCAAAGAGCGGTACACCGCATGGTCAGTAATGAATGAATGGGCATGAATGTACCCGGCGTCGAGGTGGGAAGGGGAAGGAAACATGACCATTCACGACAACAGAGCAGTCACGGTCACGAGCTGGAGACGAGGTGGTTTCAAGTGACCTTGCAATATCTTTAACGCACAGATGAACATTTGGATCACTATAAATCTCACAATACTGAGTAAAACCACGCACAAGATCACTTTCACAGCTGATTCCTGAGCACAAATGACACATTCTTGGATTGGTCCAGTGTCCTGTGAGATTGTGGTGGCTGTCAGGAAACAATCTCAAATGCCTGAAATAGCCAGCCGCTGACGTTTTTTCCTGAAGTTTCCCAGGACGACATGCTCCCAAGATGGAGGCTGTTCAAAGCAATTTACAGTGTCTGCCTCCAACTTTATTGTTCCATTGAATCTCCTGAAGAAAAGCCCATAACAGGAGGATTTAGGACAATTATGGAGATTCCACCCTCAGTGTATCTTCATTATTGCACAGCTCCTCCATCTCTGCCTTCATATGCAGTACAGTTTGCATACAATTTCAGACTTGAGTATTTTCATTTAAAGATTCATTTTGATGAATCTGGTGTTATGCTGCTGGCAGGAGACAATATTTATCAGTAGAAAGCTCCACGCACGTCTAACTTCATCATCACATTATTATCTCATGGACTCAAAAGGAGTGTGAGTACGCAGGAGGACAGGACGTCTTCTTCTCTTGGCCGTACCATTAGGATTCAGCAGAGCCTGAAATTACATATTATAACTGTCTATAGAAAAGCTGAAAAATGATTCAGATAATGAGGAGAACTCTTCCTTGTTAGTGTGATAACAACCTTAATTTGACGTAGGACGTGAGCGACCATCCATCTTGGAGACGAATTTTGTCAGTCGATTCTGTCTCGTTCTCTCGGCATGTAGCCAAACCTTTAGAATTAAAAGGGGCTGTATGACATTGCCAAGCCCGAGGGATAACAAAGACACCTAAATGGAGTAAGACTTCCTTTGTTTTCCCTGTACTCTCTATTATAAAAAATCTCTCAACCCTGAAACACTCACAAGTTGGCGAGGAAAATGCAGCTAAATCAGAGAACGTTGCAGAAATGCTCGAAAACAAAGTTTGTGTCAGTGCGGTTGGAAAAAGAATTAATTTCCCTCTCACTTTAGAGGTCGTAGTCTCATTAAATCATGAGAAAGTACTTTTTTTTATCTTTAAATAAGTGCGTATAATCCATTTTCATCTAAATTCTTTCATCTTTTTTCCTCCTCTGCAAACACATGTTGCAGCTTGTTCCTCTGATTGCTATTTGCTCAGGAAATAAAGAGTATCACCAAATAATCTTTTATGTCTGTATTCTTTTGCTAAATAGGTAAATAAAAAAAAACAGCAATCAATTTGGCTTTTACAAAATGCAGTTTTTTTTATCAGCTTTGAGATGATGCCAGTCCGAGCCGAGAGGGAGAAAGAGACGAACATAAGTCAAAATAAATGACAGGAACATTAACAAAAATAGCTGTCAGAGTATTTCACAGTGCAAAAATCGTATCGTATACACAGTGTCTGCTCGTATTTACATGGGCATGAACATACAAAATATACAGAATCTGTTTTCCCCCAAACCCACAACATGAATAGTTAGTCTTACAGTGCGACATATCACCTTTATAAAGATTAATTTCATACTAAAATAAATAAAATACTTTAAAATTAGCAGGGAAACCTATACTCTTACATCATAGCATGATGATGTCATCCTCTCATATTGATTGTCTCTCTCCGTTCCTTCCTTATCAAACCTGGCTAGCAACAGAAAAGTCATTGAAATATAGTATTGCAATAGGTCCAAATGTCTGTTTTATTCATGGGGGAAATAAGTGAAGGTACAAAATAAGTCTGACTGCGTCCAGCTTCTGCGGCTAATGTGTTTTCTGTTGACTAAACTACAACTGTACAGCTAGCAAAAAAGCTGCATCCTTGACTTCGATAATTTGATTGATATTAGAGCTGCCAATTATTTTGATAATCGAGTAATCGGTTTGAGCATTTTTTTTAAAGAAAAAAAGTCATAATTCTCTGATTCCAGCTTCTTAAATGTGAATATTTTCTGGTTTCTTTACTCCTCTATGACAGTAAACTGAATATCTTTGAGTTGTGGACAAAACAAGACATATGAGGACGTCATTTTGGGCTTTGGGAAACACTGATTGACATTTTTTTACCATTTTCTGTCACTTTATGGACCAAATAACTAATCGATTAATCATGATGATTAATCAACAATGAAAGCAATCATTAGTTGCAGCCTTCGTTGGTTTTGTCTTTTCATGGGGTTTGCTTACAATAACAGAAATATAGAATATGCCCAGCCCTATCCTTAAAGATGCTCTTTCTCCGTGTCTTTTACATTTTACATTTGAGTTCTTTGACCTTTCTTCCCCGACACGTAAACAGGGAGTGACAACAAACTAATCACAGCAGTCTGAGCCAGCTAGAGGCTTTATTGGCTATACGCTCCAGGGTGATAAATGTTTTTCCCTGCCTGAATTCAAATGTCTGCTATTAGATATGCACTTTAGAAGCTCATTGGGCTTTTAAGTAACTTTTACAGACACAGAATTGATCCAAGTTTCAACAAAACTTGACAATTTTTAAAACGGTGGCTCCTGATTAGGGTTGTAACGGTATGAGATTTTCACGGTACGATAATCATCTCAGAAAATAACACAGTATCATGGTGTACAGTACTACACTCTTATTCTTATTCTGTTTCAATGACCCTTAAAATATTGACAACAAAAGTCTATACTGTATATAACAAACCAAATTATAAACCTGATAAAAAGCATGTTATATAACTGAAGCATGTTAGTTTACATGTTAGCAGCACTATAGCATGTTAAATTAACTACTAAATAAAAAAAAATAACAACAGCTGTGAGCTTTTAAAATAATGTCCTATGATTATTAACAAATAACACTTACTGTAGGTGTGCGACGGAGCAGCCAGATGGCTCCTGTCTGTACCTTTAACTCACAGATACTTATGTCAGTTTTTTCAGTATTGTAGATAACCAAATGAACACGGTATGATAACCATACATTTTTAATACCGCAGCACACCTTGACACTGGTATACCGTTACAAGCCTACTCCGGATACAAAGCAAACTCAGTCAGTGTGGTCTATTGTTTGTTTTCTCACTAAAATGCGCTATGGCAATCAAAACTCTTAACTTTCATCTTTCCAAAATCCTATGGCACAGATATGACTAAGCAGCAATAAAGTTACCATAGAGTAATATGACCATGTTTAGTACAAAGAGTCGATTATTCATGTTTGCTGTCTGTGCAAGATTGTGATGTGAATTTGTTGACTCCAGTATGGATGTGATCTTCCTATCATTTCATCTTTAGCGAGCCTTTCCTTTGCCCTGGATGCGTGTTCATACAAAATGCTACAAAATTCATGAATAAATATGCATGGACAACAGAATATCACTTTTTCCAAAAAAAAAAGAAAAAGAAAAAGGAGATCGATTAAAGGCATCGTGACTATGACAAAGGATGAAAATCTGTGCAGCTTCCACGCTGCAGAGAAACCGCTTGTTTGTCAGAATCATTGGCACAAATGATACTTGACTCATATATGCAGTGAAACAACTCTTGTGGCTGTTCAACCTCAAAATAAAGTATTTTTTATTCATATATATATTTTTTTGCGCACTTAGCTTCTTTTTGCTTCTTTAGCCCTGTGATGTTTCGGCATCGGCACAAATACAGCGACTGCGAAAAACAACAAAGCAGTTGGTAGTGCAGCATCACAGGACACACACACACACACTTAGGAATTGGCAAGAATAAAATATTAATAGAAAACAAAAATAAAATCCTTTTTAAAACATTTGAACGTATCTTTTTTTCAAATGAAACGAGGTGAACATACATTATGTACACAATTCCAGAGCTTCAAGCACAGAGGGTCTTTTGAAATTTGACCTTTATCATGGCACATATACGATCAGGTTTGTTGGTGTGTGTCTTTAGCTTCAGGGTACCACATCTGTACTCAGCTGGACATGGTACGCCCCTTCATCGCTGGGACCAACAAACAGTACCCTTTGGTATAGGTGAGGTTAGGAAAGATTGTTTCTTCTTCTACTTCACCTTAAAAATCATGACTTCCCCTCTACATCACGTCAGTCAGAACCAATATCATCCTCACTGTCACATTCAGCGCCATCGTCTCCAACAGAAAGCATCGCCGCCTTCATGACAGTCACAGTTATTTCTGTCTCCACACCAGACTTCCGTCACACTGTGAGCCTGCTCTCACAGTTTTTAGCAGCTTTAGGAAGTGACACATGTCAAAAGCAGCTCTTGTTTTGACATCAAAGTTCTCAGAAAACAGCCGCGACAGCAACGTAGTGTAAAATGAAGTGTCAGCGTTGTAGCTTATCCATCTCCGTCCCAAAGAGCTCTTTATTTCCGGACCCGTATCGTCGTCCTGGGCTGAACAAACCAGCATCGGCCTCTGAGATTTAATCACTGAAACATAGCGGGCAAACCGGATTTTCATTTCTTACTGTACTGTTCTTACTCAGTTGCTCTTCTTCGTCTGTTCCCACCGCCACGACACTCTTTATCCTCCGGTGTGGCTTAAGCGTACGTCTCTCCTGATTTTAGCGCCACCAGTTCAGAGTCCTCGGTGTTGCGCCCGTTCAAGTGTTCGCTGTTACAGTCATGGTGGTACATGAAGGCGGGCACCTCGGTGATGGAGGTGGCTGTGTAGGATGTGGAGCGCATCGAGCAGTGGTCCTTTCGTCTCTGACCCCACTGGGTTTTATACTGCATCCACTGTCTCTTCAGAGCTGCCTGCACCTGGGACGACACAAACACATCATCACGGTCAGCGTCTTTGACATTGTTTTGTTGTCTAACCGGGGGACAACATTTGTTTGGTAGTTTCCTCGCTCTCATATAACTGGGAAACCTTTGCATACTGCATAAGACCACATCTCAGTGAAAATGCTGTCATTTTTAGCTACCTTTTGTGTTTTTAGTTGTCAAAGTTACACAAACATTTCTCCAAACTTCATTTCTGTTTTACTTCTCAGATCACAAAATGACTCCACCAGACAAATTAACATGCAAATCAAAGCAGTGCAATGTGAGTAAGGCAGAGCCCATGTAAACACCATCTTGTGACAATATTAATCCAATTGACGGTGAGTTTAACTGATGCAAGCGTAATTGCTGCAGCATATGTGGATCACTCAGATTTCAATCATGTTAACAGATGCTAGTTAGGAAGTGTAAACACTAAAGTCACATTTCTTGGTAAATTGTGTGGCCAAGTTGTGCACATAGCCAGATCATCATGTTATGAAAAGGAGGAAAGATCTGTATTGAGCTATTATGCTAAAGATTAAATACATCGGTATCAAGACCACTTTTTGAAGGTCTCGTCTCGGAATCGAACAAAGACGACTCCCTGGATTTTATTTCAAGACCAGTCAAGACCACAACTGCGGGGTATCACTAAATTGCCTGTGCATTGTCTGATTTATTTGTTAACATCATTACTGTGATTGCTCATAGAAAACAAAGGAAAATTCCCACACATAAAATTCACATCTGCAATGCATTTTGATTATTTTACATTACATTTCTAATGGCACACTTCTGCTTACACACATATTGAGTATATATGGCAATAAAAGAGGTGAATGAAGATACCAAGTTGGTATGAGTGTATGTTGGTGTAGGAGTTTGAGGTTCTCAAATAGGGCCCATAGCTCATTTCTGCTCCAGGGTCCCCTAGTGGGTTAATCTAACCCTTCCTAGTATTGTTGTGAGACAGATGTGGGGCTTTAGGATTAATGTATTTGTTTTGTTTTGTCAATAAAATGTTATAAAATGGTGAAATAGAATTACCGCCTTGCGGTTGTATGCCTCCGCCAATCAGTCAAGTTGCAGTTTACATCCATGTCTGTACAAGATGTCATCACCTCATCATTTTGTCCTGTTTAGATATTAGTGTGAAATTGTCAAAACTAGCATATTAATTCTGAGTTATAAAAACGTGTTTTGTGAGGACACAGTGACCTTTGACCAAATCAAATCAGTTCATGCTTGAGTCCAAGTGGATGTTTGTGCCAAATTTGAAGAAATTCCCTCCAGGTGTTGCTGAGATATTGTGTTCAGGAGAATGGGATGGATGTACGGATAACCCAAAAACATTATGCGGCCACGGCTATTGCAGGCGAGGACGCATTAAGATGCAGCAAAAAAAAAAACAAATACACTAAAGTCAAAGGGATATCAAATGAAGAAAAGCAGCAAATCTTCACATTTGAGAAGCCGGAACAAGTAAATGTTTGACATTCTTCCTCGATCAATGATTGATTGTCAAAAATGTCGACTCATTTTCTGTGGAACAACTAATCAATTCAGCATTATGTACTTATTGACTGACTGATTGAAGAACTGTGTGTGAACAGATACATTCTTCCAGCAGTGCAATGTTAATCATTTTATTCTGTAACGCCAAAATACTGCGCTAATTACTGTTATATTAATGATCTAATGATGTGAATTATGACAGTAATTGTTATAACGAGACAAAAGAGCAGCCTGGGCTTACAGCACGCATGTAGGACGTTTTGCTTGATGTCACAAAAACAGCATGAAAGCTGTTTGTCTCACTGACCTGACATCACAATGGAGCCATTGAAGAAACAAGGCAGTTCTGTGCAGTTTGGCCTTTAAATCAAAGAACAAGCCCCAGAAACCCGTGTCCTGATTGAGGGAGCTCAATTGGTCATTATGCGGGTGAAGCAAGCAAACCCTCTCATTCTCTTGTGATATTTTGTGTTAGTTGACCCCAAATCACCCTGAACGTGGACTAGTCCATTAAACACATGCTCTTCACACTGTTTATACTCCATACATTGATTGCATTGTTTAAAAAGACGCTGATGCGCTCTGGCTGCTCATCTATGAGCTAATACCTGACCTATTTTCCAGGCTGAACGCCACAGTAGATGGTTACTTCCTCTGTTCCAGACACCTCATGCTGAGTATTTACTCTGCTCTACGCTGTTTTTTTTTTCTTCTCAGGCGAAAGAAATACCTCCGAACAACCTCATTGTCTCTATGAATAATAGGGCTGTGTTTTGGCAAGAATCTGGTGATACGATATGTATCCTGATGCGGGATACGATTTAATATATTACGATACCCTAAGCACCAGAAATACAAAAATAACACATTTATACTGCAAACATAAAACTGCATGGTTTTTGCACCAAGTTGGTACCCGTAGAACCCATTTTCATTCACATATCTTGAGGTAAGCGGTCAAGGGACCCTTGTGAAAATGACCATGCCAGTTTTTTCTCACCAAAATTTATCAGAAAGTTTGGAGCGTTATTTAGCCTCCTTCCCAACCTAGTATGACATGCTGGTACCAATGGATTCCTTGGTACCAGCATGGTACCAGCATGCTGCCCTTTTTACTGTATTGCTACAGTCGATTAATTGGGATTGTCCACGATATAATAAACTAATAAACTAAACTAAACTAAACTAAACTTATGTTTTCTAGTTTCATATATGATACAAGTAACTTCACTCTAGTTTTAAAACTGACCCTGCTACAACCTCCGAAATATCGGATGGCAGCCGGGCCCAACTTGGGCCCAAGAAGTTAAATAAAAATCAATACAGTGTTTTGGAGAATCAATATATCCATCCATCCATCCATCCATCCATCTTCAACCGCTTATCCGGGGTCGGGTCGCGGGAGCAACAGCTCCAGCAGGGGACCCCAAACTTCCCTTTCC